>KB671481.1:196966-240847 GCA_000349105.1 Anopheles epiroticus | reverse complement strand
AACTGGAAATTATGGCTACCAATTCTTCTGGGACACCGTACCTGTTTTCCATTCACTGCTTCCAACTGCTCGAATGTTTGACAGAAACAGGCTAGAAATTTGCGATTTTCTAACTTAGGTCATCATAGACCCCATTATTATTATTATTATTATTATTAATATTATTATTATTATTATTATTATTATTACAATTTCTTAGGAGGGTTCTTCGAGCTATAAATTCTACAGAATAAACTACGGTAAGTAGCATTTCACCAACACCGTCTGAATAGCGTCAATCTTGTCATTCATTCCACATAACTGAGTATGACAAAACAAATGAAATAAACTCGATAATAAATAGATCGGACAAAAGACAGAGGGATTCAGTAATCACAGTAATATGCTATTAATTTAACCCTTACATTTTGTTCTTTTTAATTATAAGCATGTTGTGATGATCGTGGGAGTTCAATCTACCGTGTAACGAAGCTACAGTTGATTGGTAGTCATAAATGATGATTTTTATTCACCGATTGAAAAATACGAAATTCCATTGGCTTATAAAAATCAACAAACACACCAAGAACCAAGTAAGTCAATAAAATGTTTTAGTTCAACATTTTGTAGTTGTAGTGAGCTATTGGTAAAGATTATTTGTTTATTAAACCTTTTCGGCAGCAATACGGCCTGGCCGTTACTACCGAATAAAAAAAAAATAAACCTTTTCGTTATTTCAGTATTTTTCAGCTAGCGCAGTTGGATTAAACGGATAATGAATTTGTTAAAATACATTTTTAAGACTTTTTATATGACGATAAAATTGTCAAATAACCAGTCCAATATTGATTTGTTTATTGGTTTTATTTTCAGCAATATGAACTTTATTGTGACCATATGAAACAAAAAAATAATTTTAAATAATGAATTAAAAGACTAATCAATGACGAGAAGTACAAAGTCAATCGATTTTTTATTGCGTCTAATGTGTAAAACGTTGTTTATTTAACTATCAATTTATAAGTTGGTGAATGGCAGAAGGGAATCGACCACTGCCTGTCTTTGAATAAGTTTTCATTCCTTTTTATACTTAAACAATCCCTTTATTAAATGTTGTAAACAATGTGTTGTTCAGTCTATATGTTTAACAAAAACATAGAAAAATTGAGTGGGGTCTTGTTAAAGCTTTTCGCATAGTACTGAAGATGGCAATTATTTATTTTAGCTTTACTTATGAGTTTTCTTGGCTCCACTCATCCAGATTACTTATTTTCTTATTTTATACTCATTATTTTTTTTATTTTTATGATAATTTGTTTATTTTTCTTTTTGTATACCGATTAATTTATTCGCTTCTTAATTTATTTACTTACTGATTGCTTTATTTTTCCATTCACATTGTTTTTTTCATTTATTTGTTTGTTTATTTATTTGCTTGAATACATGAATAAAAAAGCTTTGTACATGAGTAATGCTGAGGTGGCTAGAAGAAACGCTGGATAAAAACAATATCTATTCATTTTGAACAATTTATAATAAATGAAGCGTACTTTCTATACAATTTAATCAATTATAGATCAAACTTCTTAAAATACTATTGTATTATTATTTCCCTAACCTAACCCTTCCTACATTCGCATCTTTTGAACATCTAACATTGCTCATTTTGTATATAAGTTGTTGGGAAAATTATCTTCCAATTGCAACTCGTCGACCTGTCCCTGCCGTTTTCCCGCCCTTCAATCGATGGCAAATTACGATCCACGCACGTAGGCCACACATTAATGCCGATATTATAAACCACTGTAGCATATTATAATTTATGTACCGTCTGGTAGGTTGCATTTCTTGCATTCCCGTGCAGTCACGGGCGCACTGACAACGCGGTGACGACCGAACCAAAGCATCGATGATGGGGGGGAAACAGCGTTTCGTACCACCGGGCCAAGCAACAAGAAGCTACAAATTATTCAAACTGTTTCGATTGTTCCTCAACTTGACATACGAACCGACAGTAACGAAACACATTGTGTACACTGTGCGTCGGCGATTCACCCACGAGATTCTTCCACGGACGGCACGTCCAAAAACCTCATGCAAGAACTTCCCTAAAGGACAACCTACGCGAGCAACTGTCGGGAGAGTCTTGGCAGCGAGTCTTCCCAAAAGCCTCACCGTACCCTGTGCCGAGCTGCATCCTTGCCATGTCCGATAGTTCTCGAACGGTTAGAATTGTGTGCCCGGGTTGGGATACCGCTGGGATACGAGTTGGAATGCAAAGTAAAACTTCAACCACGTCATTGTGTACATGCTCGGCTTACTCGGTAGTGCGCGGTATGTGCTCCCAGGAACTCGCCCGGGTCGTGTCTTGCACTGTTCGTGTCTCGGTTTCCAGCTCGGGCATTTCCAGCTCGGGCAATAGGTGATAAGACTGTTGCAATATTAATAAATTTATAATCTATGCTCAGACCGTCCCCGTCCGGGTGGTACACGAGCTACCAGAATCGACCGAAACCGGGACCGGATCAGCCCGAACCGACCCGCGCACTCCTCGTGTATCGGATCCGAGGAAACACCAGTTCATGGCACAGAAGTACATCTAACGCACTCCAAGCTCCTGGATCAAGTTGGAAGAACTTCCCTCGTCCCTTGTTCCCACGTCTCACCAGGCAAACCATCCCGTTCGAAACTATTATTGTCATTTGGGACACACATCAAACTTACTCTTTGAAGCGTCGGTTTCCAGTCCGTGGCAAAGCTTTGCAGGGTGTTTGAATAATTCAAGCTTCAGCGAGCCCAGCCCGCACACGCACACGGGACAGGAATGCTTGTTAAGTCGTGTCGTACAGCTTCGAAGAGCAGATGAAATGTACCTACATTTCTCGGTTTTAGTTTCCAACCGTATCCACCCCGGACCCTCCCACCTTCGGACAGTCGTTGAATGCTTCCGAACCATTTCACAGCAGCCACCAATAAACGGCTCATACCTTGCCGACGGTACGAGCGTACCGGAAGCCCCCTCACAGGGATGCTCATTTAACCACCCAGTGCCGAGAAGAACGAGAAAAGTGCATTCTTATCAGTACCATCCAGCCCTAGACCAGGCTCCTTCTATACTTGCTGTGCGTACGTACGTGAATGTATCCTAATTCCATTGCACCGGCTGCACATGCAGGCACCCTTCACCGGGCAAGTGTTTGATGTCGACACGTGCACCTTCCCATCGGTAGGATAAGGTATTTTGTTTCTCAAAGATTTTACCGTCGCATTTGATCCAATCGCACCGGAAAGAGCTGGGTGCGCGTTAATGTGGCCACATTTGCACAGGCGGTAGAAAGGTTCCATGCGCTGTTGTGATGGGAGAAACATGGTAGAAATAGTTGATTTCCGGTAATCGGTGATACCACCAGCGACTCTTACTGTAAGCTGGTTGGAACCATACGCCTGCTTTTATAAAATGTTGTTACTTATAGATAAAGGTTCAGTTGGTAGAGTTGTCAAAAGAAAAGTGTTACTGAAATACTTTACTGTTTCTCTCTATGTTGTGACGACTTAATCGTTCTTCTTTGGAAGTATTTATAATGGACAAGAAGGAAACCTTATCGAACCAGGCAAATACCATTTATCTTTCGTCTATTGATATTTTACATAAACAACACCATTTTTTTACATTCTTTCAACAGACTTGGTTCAGATGAGGAAAAATCTAAATAACATTTTACTTTCTTTAAATTAATGTAAATATACAGTTACAATTATAGTGTGACACACGATCAGACCCGACGTTGCATCGAATCCCATTTGGATCGCTGCTGCTCCCCGTAAGCCGAATTAACAATCTTGATATGGATGGGTACACTCAGATACAGAAAGAACCAAAGCACATCAGTGCTCAGGTTAGGCCTAGACTCTACAGAGGTTGTTGTGCCACCCAAGAAGAAGAAGAAATTTACTGCTATATATATACGGTTGTAAGCATGTTTGTTCAATAGTTTTATTTTAATATTTTTGTATAAAAACAGTTACCAAATGTATTGTTAAAAAAGGTTAGAGAAAAAATGTCATCGACTGAAAAGAATACAAAATGAAAAATAATAGTAAAGGTAGAAATCTTTAGATAGTTCCAAACAATATTGTTATTGAAGAGTTCTTCTTGTTCGCCCCAGCAACGGGTTTTTTGGCGAAAACCTAACACACAAACGGGCTTAAGTTTGATGTTGGTGGTTCTGACCTGACCGATAGCATAAATGATTCTTTTCCACATTGTAACATTGGATTACAGGCTACCCCATCTGTTCATTCATTCATCTTCGTGCTCATCCACCTTATTGTCTATCAGCTATTGTCTATTGTTTGTTTTTAGTGTTAGCTGAGAAACAGGAGTAATTTGTGCAACCCTAATGACTGACAAATAACTATATTTAAAGTAGAAAATGCTATATGCATTGTAAGATAGCCTGTCTTATGCATTAGGATGTACAGCAAATGGGAATCGAACAATTTCAGGCCTATTTAAACAACAGGGTCGTGTGTTACTACCAAAATACACTGCCAGGAAACGCATATTGGCAAAGATCATTTGTAGCTCTTGATTTCGCAGTTCTACTATCTAACATTTTTCTTTTTTCGCCCAAGCAGATATTTGTTTGAGACAGAAAACTATTATTAACTTGTGAAAAATCATAATTAACAGCTTCAGTTTCGCTATTTGGTCTCTTAAATTTCTTTCGTTGGGGCTATACAACATTAAGAAGAATTTACTAATCCGTTACTAGGAACCCGATCTTGTTTTATCAGATTATTATCATTTCTTTCTATTGCTTCGGATGCCTTTTGCAGTGTTACTAGTTCCCTTGTAGTGTTACTAGTTGAATTCTTTCTGATCTGTAATTTTATATCACACTAAATTTAAATCTTATTCCTATTACTATATAAGGGATGTACATGATAAACAAAGACATTTTGATATTTAAGATTTTATTTTATTTGAGGTTGTCTGAAAAAGGGTGCCCAACAAGTGCGCAGCCTAATTTATTTCGGATTTTTACTACTAAAATATTTGAAACAAAGACTGAGAGACTTAGCGGACACCCGAGAAAAAATCATTCATAAAGGAAAAAAATGAACAAACAGTTGTGAATACAATTTAAAAAAAAACGAAATGTTAGACGATTCTGTACCAAAAAAACAAAGTAAAACCCATCTAAGTTCAACAAATGAACATGTTGCATCAATAAACAAGTATTAATACATTCCTATTTATCAATTCCTTAGCAATACGGGCTGGTCGTAGCTTTGGAAACGTTATCAATTTCTGTCTTTCAATTTATCAATTTTAGAAAGGATTTTTTTTCGGTTTTCTCACAAATTCCCCCGACTGCACAAACGATGCTCACGCAACTGTATCGTACGATTTTGCATAGCGAAACTGGTTCTGCACCGAACCCGTGCTGCGATACGCGTACCCTTGATCCTTTTGCACGAATTATGTGCCAAGCATTCACCGTCCGTGCTTAAAACACGACTTCGCTGGAAGCGAGGTGAATATTAGGAAAATCAAGTGTTGAGCTGCGGCAAGCGAACCGAACACAATTTCTCTCTTCTAGCCATTCGTCGTCAAACAGCCAGTATGTGCGCTTTCCTCAAGGCGACCGGCGAGCGATATCAGCTGGCAGCTTTCGAATCAGCAAATTTATATTCCACACTCCAGTAATCCCACATAATACCGATCGAGTCAGCCGGCTTGGTTCGGGGTGGGGTTTATTCTTGCGAGCAAACCGCAAGCCGCACCAGCCGGAATCCGGACACATCACATCCGCCAAGGCCATACAGCGACCGATCCAAACATCCACATCCTCATACACACACAAACATAACACACGATAATGCTTGGAGCGAGCAGAGCAGTGCTATCGTTCCGTTATCCTGCATCGTCGTACGATGTTTCCCGCCCGGCAGAGTCGCAAGCGAATGGATGAAAGACGGGCCCGCAAGGCAAGATGCAAGGTGCAGGAAAGAAACGACCACTCACGGTAAGCAACTCCCTAGCGGGCCGAGCTTGTTAAGCCATGCGAATGCCGTGCCCGTACGTAAAACCGGACGGACGGATTTTTTGCGAAACCCGAGTATAAAGCTTTCCCTATCAATTGAAAATGTGCAGAAATATATATGTATATCTTTATATGGATGGGTACTTCCTCTTGCAGGGCCCCATGTGGCCAAAGTTCCCATCCTCGACACAATCACCAGCACTGCCAGCAGCGGCTTGATCCTCCTGCCTACCCGCCAGGCGCTGTTCGATCTTGACACATTCCGTATCGAAACGATTGCTGACAGAAGAGCCACCAACGTGCTGGAACGGTTGGCTCGAATGGGAAGGGCATCTTGATTTAGAAAGCACCATCATCCATTTCACACACCCACACACCCACAAAAAGGTGGCTTTCCCCTTCTTCCAAGGCCGCTCCAACATTAGCCTCCTTACTATCGCTATCATCACGCTGGGCTCTGTTCAGACGTATCGTCCTTGATCCGGTTCCGACCGTCGTTCGATCAGAACAGGCTCTTCCTGTATCCTGGCCGTCACTCGGTTCAAGACAACCAGCACCAGAGGTCGAGTGCCAGCCGCTTTGGCCGCCCGGATATCCATTGCATTAACTGGCCCCTCAAGGATTCATCCTCAACCGACCATTGGAAACGTGCGTTCGTCGCAGTGGCCGGGAAGTCCTAAGGTTCGGGTGCTAGCTATTGGCACTCGCCATGAAATTGCCGAATGGAGATCAATTTATTTTTATCGTCCTGATGAGGACCGCCGATCGGGCGCCGATGAGTCGAGCACGGTGGGTTCGATGCTGCATGAAATATGCATTTGCCAACGCGGTGGGTAACCGCACATCGCTGACGACGGTAACGTGGTCAGAATTCGATCAAAGATTTTCACCAGTGTTTACGCGCGTGTTACAACCTAACAGCGTGGGATAGTTGCTGGTGGCTGGTGGCTTGGGCTCATATCGTTCCCCAGTGGTCGGAAACCAGTGGCTGAAGTAAGTAAGGAGGATAGTAACAACCGCAAAAGCCACACACCATCGCGAAATGGTGTAGGGATCCATGTGTAAATTTGGACGCGAATGTCTGTATTGATGCGTTCAGTAAAAGGAGTTATTGTTTATCTGAACTTTCATCGTATTGCACTCTATTTTTCTTATAAATAGCACGTAGTAGAATAGTCATCAAGTCCTCACACTACGGGAGAACCAACGTCGGATTGGATTTAAACTACGGTCCTGTCGTGTTAATGCCAGTGCCGTAGCCGCTTTCACCATCCGACTGCCCTGTATTCTACAGTATTAGGACGCTCTAGAATGTTGATTTTCTTCAAAAGCACCTCACCTGACGGTGCTGCAGTCATCAAATCTCGCTGATGTGACCATTTTAGGGCAAATCTATACGGGATTTATATTTTGCAGATAGGTCAACAATAATCTTTTCTGTTCCGATTTAAAAAGCGTTGGAATAAAAACAAAAAAATGGTGTGAATAACATGGTAGCTTATGGTAGGTTTGTTAAACTAAATACGTAAATACTCCGCTAAACGTTGTGAGTGTGTTACTTCTTCGTTGCGTTTTCTGAAAATGTTTTAACTTTAACACACGTTTCCGAATATTTCTCCAGCAGCGTAAAAAAGTCGTGAGTGTTTTAGGTGTCTCATTTAACATAAATTCGTTCTGGAGAAGAAATTAAAGAAAAACATATTATTACTTTTCTTCAACTCTGTCCATTTATTCAAACAATCATTGGTGGAAGTTATAAAAATCTTCTAGAGGAATCTCGTTCAGTCAAACTAATTATTCCAGTGCCAGTCAATCTGAGTATGGAATCCTCTTTCAAATGTTTGTACAAATAAAAATATTCCGGATCATTTTGATTAAGAATTTTTAGTTTGTTATTTCAAATTTGCATTAAATTGTACGATTTTCCCAAATTGTAACAGGTCGTTTGAGAATAATTTTGCAGATAGGCCTCCTAAGGCAACTCAATGTCCAAGGGTCTCAATGTCCAGATTAGACTATCCGATTTCAAAGTTTGTAAAACCATAAATTCTACTGGTGTTCGAAACAAACACGGGACTATACGGCCCAACAATTGTATAACCCAAAACGATTGAATTTTAGACAACTGCATCACGATCATCAGTACAAGACTGCACTGAACGTGGAGTCCTACAAACGCCTGAGAAAATACAAGCAAATACAAGAGATTCAAGGCGTAGATAGCCAAAAAGAACAGCAGTACAGCAGCCAACTTGGCAATGTTGTAGTGCCCCTTCACCACTGGACGAAGTTATGAGAAACATCAAACAGCTTAAATGCAACAAACATGTTGGCATCGATGGGCTGGACAAAAGTATAAATATCCATAGGAGGATCCAACCTTCTTCGGAGAACAGAAGAAGAAGAAGATCGATAGGCTGGTGACAGAGCTGTTCAAGATTACCCTGGAATGACTTGTCGCTTGTAAGGATGTGGCATCAGGATAAACTACCTGCCAATCGGAACTGGTAGTCACTCACCAACTTTACACTTGGGGTAACAGGCTGGGCTGTGCTTTCAAGTCATCATATTAATAAATGTTACCTATATGATCCTGTTCCAAATACTACCTGATCATCAAATTCAATACGATACCATAGATCGGACTGAGCTATGGAACATCAGGCAGCAGTACGGATTCCCTGCGAACAGCTGTTAAAGGCTACAATGGACAGAGTTTCAGTGCAAGGTGAATTGTTGAACATGCTGTCGGAACCGTCCAAATCTTATGGGAAACTGAGATAAGGGAAATGAATCTCATGCTTCCTGTTTATCTGGATGTCTTCACGCGAAGAGCTGGTTTGGACATTCATGGCACGATTTTAATCAGATCTGTTCAACTCATCAGATCGTAGTGCTCACTACGGGCTCCTCAAATTTATGAGATTCAGAAGAGCTCAACAATACACGAATCGTATATCGTACGGTAATCATCTATGGGCACGAGTCCTGCACTATGCTGGCGGAAGACGCTAATGCGCTCGCCATCTTCAAACACCGAACTATCTTTCTATCTAAGAACTATCTGATACGTCCGGTTGTCATCTACGGGCACGAGTCCTGCACTATACTACAGGACTATGCTGCTGCACTAACTATCTTTCTATCTATAAGATTTCTATCTATAAGAACTATCTGCTAAGAACCGTGTAGTGTAGTGATGGGAATAAACACTCATTAGCCTTAACTCGAAGTTGTTAAATGATAAGTGAGTTAACTCTTTATCTTATTCTTCATGAGTTATAAACACTGTGAAATAATTTAATTCCTTCACGAGCTAAGTAACTCTCCGAGAGCTTAATCATTCTGAATAAATTAACTACACACCGTGATTTAACTCACTCGTGAGTTCAATAACCCTTCTAAAGTTTAATTCTCGTGAGTTTAGTTTTTTTTTTTTGTTTGTTTGTTGAGGCACGTGATGAGGATACCGGGGCTCATCTCCTATCATGAAGATCACAAGCCCCCGTTCAACACGAGGAGTCAGATCTGCAGGTGATCGGATTCAGCTGGTGTTAATGGTGATGAATGCAGACATGGATCGAGTTTCCTGGAGACGGATTGGAAGGCAGGCTATGTCTCATAGACGTGCTCAATAAGGGCAGACAACCAAAAGTAAATAAAAGAGTAAGCAAGTATCACGATCCCATCGCATAAACTTGTGTTATCCAGTCATTTTATCCCAATAGACCAGTACTCTAATATTTAAAAAAAAATTATTTTTGTTGAACTCGGTGAACCCAGTAAGAAATCGGTGGACGGTGGACGTAGGAACAGAATTCCGCCGGAAAGCTCTCTCAACGATAACCTTTGCAACGAAATGCATTTTTAAATGGTTTTTCGGTTTCACCTCTTGTGGGGGGGTGAAGGCCATACGAAAAGCGTCCTTTCCCATAAATAACGACAACGATGCATATTGCAGGCAGCACTTCATTGCTAGCGCACTGGAGCTACCCACAGGCACGAATCCGACCCGGAACCGCATACTTTTATCCGTTTTTGGGGTGTTGCTGGAATGTTAGCAAATCTACCGGATCACGCTAGGTCGGACTTTGGTTTCGGATTTTTTTTTGTTTTTCGATAGTGTATTTAAAAGGCCAGCAGCACTGCAGCAGCACTGAGCGAAATGAAAAATAAAATGCTAAATAATCCACCCACCCACTGGCACCGTAAATTGTCACGTGTGCGAAGGCTTTGAATAATACGGAACCCAATGCACTCGTCGCTACAATCGAATGCATCCTGGCGAGTGTTGCATCCACTTTACGATACGCTCCAATGTTTATTTCGATGACCACTCCACTCCAACTCCACCCATGTGTTTGTTTGCCGTCAACGCACGGTGACTGAGAGCTGATTGTAAGATATTCATTCTCGAGTGCACAGCGCAAGTGTCCGATGGCCGTCCCCGACACCGCGTTTGCCATCAGGAATGGTGCTTTTCGGGGGAGGAAAAAACGCTCCAAAACTTCCCGCTTCAATTCCAATCCAATCATACGGCGGTGTCAGACACAAACGTGCCACACGCTTACGAATGCAACCGAAAACCAGCCAGCAAACAGCAGCATGGAGACCGTGGAGCAGCAGGGATACTGCTCCAAATAATCGCGATCAAGCGGAAGCAGTAAACTCTAAGTTTATTATTTGTTTGCTAGTATTTGTTTCCGGGCATCCGGGATCGCAACTGCACACCGAATGTGGAAAGCTGCTCTCGTAAACAGTTTTCCGGAAAACTATCGGAAAAGCGAAACGAGTCCAATTTCCGACAAGTGCTTCGAGGATTGTTGTTTTATCTGCTACAATATCATCCGTGCCCGTTGTGGCCCGGTGTGGCCGTGTGTGTTTGGGCGGGTGCTGACGGCAGACGGGTGCTGGGAGAGCGTCAGCAGACAGTCCAGGGTGTAAGCTGCAGACAGCAGAAAATAACGAAACTTTTCGGATCTGCTGCTGTTTGCTCTGCGACAGATCCAGTTCCAACACTGCTGCCACACAATGTAACCGGACATTGACTTTGTTATCTTCAAAAAGCTCTCCTATCCGGTGCGCCACACGTTGCGGGAGTGGTAAGTGAGTGCCGCCCAGGAAAACGCTAAGCCACGCGTTACAAATAAACAAAGCTAATTTATTTATATCGTACGCTTGCGGAAACTTTAAAATCATTCGCAAAAAAATGGCAATATGAATGCGCTTTTTGAGCGTATATTATAGAACTTTTCAATTTTTATTAGTAAAATGTGTTGACCTGAGTGCTTCCGCGTGTCCCATCCCCAAGAAACCCATTAAAAGGTGAACAAGAACGAAACAATCGCATCTTCTGCTGATGCTTTCCGGTCGTAAAAGTTCCAATGCTGGTCCCATGTACTGCTTCGTCGTGGCGCTACTACATCAAGCGATCGGGTAGAAAGTAATTTCCTGCGAGACGAATTGTTTTCAAACTGGCCAAATAGCTTCAAAAACTTTTGTGCGACTGAAGTGATTTAGTCTGTTACGATGTACGAGACGACGGCTGTAAGTTCAATAGCCCTGGAACGTTGAAAATGGCGAGGAAATTGTAACAACTTGTTGAACCAGCGGTACATCGGTTGGATGTTTGGAAGATTTATGCATCACTTTGTTTCATTTACAAATGCCCCGATATTGTTATGTGATCAGAAAAAATGA
Source organism: Anopheles epiroticus (assembly GCA_000349105.1). Classification (NCBI taxonomy): domain Eukaryota; kingdom Metazoa; phylum Arthropoda; class Insecta; order Diptera; family Culicidae; genus Anopheles; species Anopheles epiroticus. The sequence goes on along the minus strand of KB671481.1, from coordinate 229,118 downwards.
GAACTTCACATCCTAAAACAAATTCTCTAGAATGTTGATTCTTCTTCCAGTGCCACGTTCGAAGTTTTTTTTTGAACACCAAATACCTCCAAAGAGTTTGATTTGCTGCTGATTTTGAAATACAGTTTATTAAAGATATTATTTTTAACAATTTGACTTTCTGTTTAGTGAAACCTTGCAATATAAAAGCAAGCAAGAATCATCCAAAACAATCTAAAAATATGAAAAAGAAGGTATCAAGATAAACCACCCTTTTCTGTGCTTTTGGAAAGTCCAGTCATGGTTGACTACCAAAAAGCTCGAACAACTCTTTTGCTACGAGATACCTTTCCATAGATGGACCTCTTATTGTGGCAATACATAAACATTTCTCATTCTAATGGAACTTAAAGATGCACTACCTTGTGCAAATCCTGAACTAATACCGGATTATTCAAATAGGAATTCTGAATTCTGAAATTCGTTTCTTGGAATATTCTGACTTCAAAAACTTTTTAAAACAGTCACAACGCTTAAAGTAACTCCAGCAAAAACATATTCATTATTTTTGATGACCTTGTTTTGAAAAGATAAAAAACCTTCAAATATTATTCAAGAAGAATGAAAAAAAAAACATTTATTTAGAGATCTAGTGATGTGACCGTTGCCAGCAATATGACCTCAATAGGCAAAAATTAACATTTAGAAAGAAACAAACCCTACGGCAAGCCGTTGAAACCATTCATGATTTAAATTTGAAACTCTACTTAACATTCCTACCCCTTTAGCTAACGCTTTTGCAAATAGCTAACCAAACAATGTTGCATCGTTACAGTACTTTTTTCAGCAAACAACCATAAACATTCACTTTAGTTAATATTTCTTCCTATGAAACTGCCGCATAAACAAAACTACATTACAATTTTTAATAATTTTCAAACGAATTTCATCACAATCATTTTAGCGCCAAATTTGTTTTGACAACACCAATTCCAGCCATCACTCACACTACCATAAATCTCAACTCAACACGACACGCACACTTTCGGTTTTCCTTGCTAGTGTTGGGCAACTTTCCACCATCGGATAGGATTGACTCGCAACGCATTCTCAAAACAAAAGCGGTTATGAATACGTTTGTTTTTTTTTATCCACCTGTTTTGCTTTTTATTAATTTTTAATAGATTCTCCATGAATTGGACATAATATCACCTAATTTTTATACACAAATTTCAAACATAGGCGCTATTCTACGCTGACGTTCAACGTCGATTCCGTGCCGGATAGCAATCGATCCGTTCGCTCGGAACAAATCGGGAACGAGCGCTCCGGCACAACACCAAAGAGGCGACCATTTTTCATCGTCACTGAAAAGAGAGCGTTTTTAACTCAAGCTGGTCGCGACGGAAGGTGCGTTATCACTGCGTATTTTTGTGTTCCGTTCTGGGTGCGTATCAAACGATCGATTACAGTTGCAGTGGTTGGTGCAAAATCGGCCATTGTTTCTCTTTTCGGGAACCAGTAGGGCTTTGCTGTACTGCTTCGTGTGGTGCAAATGTTCACTCAGCCCCACGAAGAAAGCTGGCAGAAAGATTCGTGACGTTTTTTTTTCCTACTCCGGCTCTCCCTACAAACTCGGCCGCTTGTGCACGTCTCTCTGTGCGTCCTCGCGTCCGTGATTGAATTTCCTTCCCCTTGTTCCCATCGCTGCGATGTGCGCGTTGCCTTCTGTTGTGATGTGAGTGTGCAGTGTTTCGTGGTGATAGGAGGTGGCGGCGACTGCCAACACACGAGCGCAGGAATTTGTACGCGACACACCGACCCGTGTTCCATGTGTTGTGCTTCAGCCAGCACCGACCGGAACAGAAGTGAAGAGGTTCTCTTCGTTTGAAGTACTGCCTCCGCGGTTATCGATCCTCCGCTTCCCGTTCCATTCCGGAAATTGTTGGTTGCATCCGTGGGCTTGCTTTAGAGTGACCACTCATACACACACGGGCGGACAGATCCCCCGCAACAGCCGGAGAAGTGTGGGACTCCGAAGAAAAACATGTGGTAGCCAGTCAACAGCAATAAAACGGCGAAATAGCGGATCTTTCGAACGCGTTCGCTTCTCCCGCTTCCGACGGTTCGAACGTCGTAGTTTATTTTTTGCCCTCCCAGTGTGGAGTTTCCGCTACTCGGCACCGAAAGGGATGCATACGTACACCGACGCAACGCAGCGCGGAGTAGCAGCGGCAAGTGTGAGAGAGCGAGAGAGCGAGCGCGCGAACGAACGAGAGAACGAGCAAAAGCGTGCGGAGTAGGCGCCCAAACGACGAGCGAAACACAGCGCGCGGCTGTGGCTGTGTGTGTGGCTGTGTGTTATGTTGTTTGGACCGTGCGCGATTATATTCGCCCGTCGTGGAGAAGGCGGTGGCGGTTGCCTGCTGCCGATGTGAAACTATGCTGGACCTACTGGTGAGAAGAGCGCTCCATCGAGTTTTTTTCCAAGCTGTGCGTGCTTGTGTGTTTGTGTTTGCATTTCTGCGGCGTGCACCGTATCGGAGAAAACCAATCATCCGTCCGAGTTTTTAAAAACACACCAACACACTGTTTTTGGGGGGGGGGGGAAGAAAAGGAAAAACAAACCCGGTTCTCCCGTGCGAAGTGCGTGGAGGATAGAATCTGCTGTACTCTGCAACCCTTTCTCACCGGAAGCACCACACCGTGAAGGAAAAGTCGAACTTCCGGGTGCTGAAGAAGGCAAAGCTACGGCTTGAAATGAAACAGAAGAAACACGTTAAGCTCGCTTTCCGTTAAATGTTAAAACGTTTTGCGCTGACAGTGCGGTTCGTTTCAGTTCCTCCTCATTTATCCTTATCGCGAAGCATTATTTTTTGCGCGGACAAGACAGGGCAACGCATTGATCTTACAAATACGCGCTCACATTTTAGGGAATACACGAAACGTTATACTCCCCACCGTGTTCAGGCGTCTCCACCACTCCGCCAATACACGACAAACCGTCGAAACCGGAACCGCGAAAGTTCATAATTTGATTTTAGCATGTCTTTTTTCCCTCTTTTCTACTCATTTTTGCCCTTGGAAATGCGCGCAACACTGTGTGATCCATCTGCAGGACACGTCGAAAGTAAGCATTGGTCTTCCCGGACCGGATCGTAAACCTGGCCTTGCTTCAGAGTCGAAGGGCATGTTTACCACTTTCATCGGTTTAATTGGTAAGTTTAGTTACGGACGAGAGTAAATGGCCGAGTAAGAGTAAGATGGCCAGTCTTGTAATGCATTCCTTCCTAATGGAAACACCCCGTAGGCTATTGCTTAATATTCTCCTCACTTACGCTCCTACTAACCCTCTTCATTCGTCGCATCGTCTAACCATTCACCCCGCAGCGGCATCGTTCGATGGCATGCCCTTGAGATTGGGCGCCAAAAGCAGGTTTTCTGCACAACTGCACCCTGCAAGCAAAACAAATAGCATATAATTATGCTTTTCTTAATTATGTTTCTTTAGCTTAAACGGTAGATGGAATCTGGAGACGCTTTTTGACAAGATTGTGTTACTACTGGCGCTCTTTGCATAGATGGCCGCTTTTTTTGTTTCACTTTCGCCATCGTAACAGTCTTTTTAATGTATTTCATTTAAAATTAGGTAACTCCATCATTCGTTTTACATTGCTGATTCTTTGTAAATGTAGAACGGTTCATCTTTGTAGTTTGATTTGAGTTTGTAGTTTTTTTTTATTAATTGTCTCCAATTCACGTTCCCTATTTTTTTTTTTTGTCATTTTAAATTTTCTGTATCATATCATACTGTGTTCAGCAAATCATCATCATCATCATCATCATCAGCAACATCGTAAGCCGCGCACTCCGGTTCCCCAATGCACGCCATTTCCATACCCACGTTCGGCCACTAACGGATAAAGAATCTTTCCTCCCCTTCAGTAACACAAGCAAACAAGATCCCATTTCTGTGGACGCTAACGGAAAGCTTCCAAACATTCTTATCATTCATGAATTTTATAGATATTCAATCATGGTGGGAGGTGCCCTGCATTGCGCACTTTTGTTCGCTGTTTAGTACCACCTTCCAGCTGCCCAGGTTTGACATTGAGGTAAGTGTGCGTTTCCTGCCCGATGGAGGATCACTGTTAACATGATTCGTCGTTTCCTCTTTCTTTCCTCGTCGTTCAAACAAATGCAGGATCTCGAAGAGGCCCTTCTAACAGACCCCGATGCCGAGGGTGAAGTTGATCTGAAAGTATATACTGCCCGTCTGCTACCGGAGCTGATCGTCGCACTGTTGAAGGGCTGTGATGCACTCGCACAGATTGGCGCAAACATCAGCCCGAGCAACTATCAGATGTTCCTGAGACGTCTGTTTCGTCAAAAATGTCAGGTAGGTTGGGCTGCGTTTTCATTCATTTTCAAAATAAAACAACTAACTCCCGTTTCGCTTTCGCCCGTTGCAGGAATATAATGTTGATAATCCATTCAACACCGACACAGATTTCGAAAAGCTGCCGCTTCGTACCAAGATCCTAATCTTGAAGTATCTGTGCGACTTCCGGCTCGATTCCGACGACGTCTGTTCCACCTTTGCCAACTACGAGGCGGACAGTCTGCGCCTGGAACCGATAGGGTAGGTGATTTCTGCCGCTGCCGCTTTTGTATAAGGCATCCCTCCACTAATTTCGACGATCTCTACCAACACAGATACGATCGCAACGGATCTTCTTACTGGCATTTTTTCGGTACCCGGTTGTATCGAGAAGATTACGTGAAAGGTGGTGGTGGTAAATCGAAAGCAGCCAAATCACCCGTCTGGCAGGTGATCTGCTTCACCGAAGAAGATTGGCGCAATCTAACGAGCAGGCTAGACAATTCTACCAACATCAAGGAGCGTAATCTGCACGAGCTGCTGGTGGAAAACTTTCTACCCTACATTCCGAAACTATTTCGCGACAAAGAAAGAGAACGTAGAAATAGGCAAGTAATGCGAGTACAAACTTATTTGCAAGAATAATGTAACTTAAACAGTTGTTGGCTTTTGCAGACTTTTCGAGCGACCTAGATCAACTCGCATAAAACTCAAGGAAGAACAGAATCTCCGCCTGCAACAACAGCAGCAGGAAGAGGAGGAACTCGGTCGGGAGAGAAGCAAACTTACCGAAGTGCAGCAAAAGAGACTTGCAGCGGCAGAACAATCGAAGCGAGCGGAATTGCTGTCAGAAGCGCGTGCGAAACGAGCTGAACGACGGTTAGAAGGGAAACATACTCTCGCAAACAACAACTTTCATTAGAAGGACAGAAAACCAAACCTTCCCCCCTACACCTGAACTATAGACGGCAGAACTGTTACTGTTCATTTCCTTGTGTGGAGACTGAACCGGGAGCCTATTTTGAAACACACACACACTACTAATTAACAGCAAAACTTTCCCTAAAGACCGAGCCAAAATTTCTCGATAGCAAAGGCAATGTTAGCACACATTTTCTTGACGTCACGTTGGCATAGATAAATCCAATCACACGCTGACAAATTCATGTGCCCACCCAGCTACCGCGGTCTGCTGGGGGTTTTTGTTATTGTCGAATGCTGTCAGCCACAGACGGCATGTGTGATGCTAGCAAACGACAAACTTAATGTTGGCGAAATAAGCAGGACGACCGTTTCCGCGTATTCAGAAAGCAAATCAAGGCACAGAATCGGCACCACTGACGACGTCTGACACCCCAAAAATCCACGACCCTACGACCAACAAACGCATCGTTCGACACCACACCAAAAGCCAGGGTGAACCAAATTGAATAAACAAAAAGAACCGTTTCGTGCGAGACGTGTGACGTGTGAACCATGTTTGTGAATTAGGGATAGATGTGTCGATGCTTTAGTTTCGTTCTGCTTCCTCTAGCGCGGGCTTTCCTTGCTTGTTAATGTATGTATGCATGTTTTTTCTCCTGTTTTCTTTTTCTTTACTTGTTGTAACCATCCAAAAGTTTCATTATTTTTATCTTATTAACACCACAAATTCACTTAGTATTTTCCTTCAATGTTACCCTTCAAAAAGAATGCAATAGGCGCGTATTTGCTCGTGGGACAACCAACACTGACCACTCGTCAATCGTGCTAACACAAATTTCGATTAAAATTAATTCTTTAACCCACATATCCGCAATTTTCTGCCATTTTTACCAACAGCCACATTCCACGCATTTGCTTAAATAACATCCAGACGTGCACACTGTTAATAGGGAAAGCTAATGAAACTTTTTAACACACTCACAGCAACAAAACATATTCCTATCTGATTTGTTTTGGAATGGTATGATTAATAGTATTTCTCTGTTTTCCCTCTTTCGATCTCTCAATCCACAGATCTCGATCCAATTCCGTCACAAGTATAGTTTCGCCATACGCAAGCTCCCCAGACGAGGCATCACTTCTCACGCGTGATTTTATTTTTCAGCCAAAAGAAAACGCATTCCGTAGTAAAGCAAATAGCCCATACATTTATAACAGCGCCACTAATTCGAGAGGTTCCACTTCTCCATCAGTAGGTCCGCTGTTTGGGAAGGAAAACTCGTACGAAGCTGGTAGCGTATCGCCAACGAGAACGACACGTTCAAGCTCAGTCGAATCGCACGACGCACGGAGCGAAGGATCTTGCAACAGCGATCGGCGGTGCGGTTCGATTGAAAGCCACTACGACCGAGCTACCGAGCCTGCGATTTATCACGACTCATACTACATAGTAAGCCGCCGTGAAGACAGCGAGAGTGTCCACAGCTTCAGTGACACCGAGGCTGAGAATAACATCAACAGTGGCAATACCGATACGAACGGCAAACCACCCCAACACCAGCTGGTGGAATCGGTGGAACCAATCCCCATCAAGCCACTGTACCGGCAGCAAACGAAAGCGGAGCGAAAAGAGCGGCCCGCTCGGTCGATAAGCGCGGAGGTTGAGAAGCTGTTGCGTTCCAACCACAATATGGCACCGACAGCAACGAAATTGCCTGGTCGTCAAACGAACAACTCACTGTCATCCGTTACCGGTCCGGTGATATTGCCTTTCAGTGAGGCACCGGCCAAAGGTGAAGCAGCCAATGGCGGAAAGGGTGGTAAAGGAAATGAGGCTACCGCGGGCACAAATCCGGGTCGGAAAAAGAAGGGCAAGTCCACGAATGTGTAAGTATTGCGGTTGAAAACAATATCTTCCCGGTTGAGGTGCTTTTAATGTAGAACGTTTAGTTTAGTTTAGAAAGTATGTTTTAGTTTTTGCACGATACAAAATTAACCCAATTATAGTTGGTTTTATCGAAAGGTTATGTTAAAGATTGTCTTTATTTAACACGATACAATGCTCCTAATCTGTTTATCTTTTTGTGTGGAATTTTATATACTAACTTGGTTTACTTAGTGAAGATTTTGGCATTGTAGACTTTTCGTTGTTTGCCAACCAAAGTAAGCATTTTAGCAATGAACATAATCATAAAAAAATGCTTGAAAAAAAAACCAATTTAACAGTTATCCTATTGTTTCCTTTTCTCTTTCCTCTCGTAACCATTACACACCCCACTTGTATATCTTCATCGTCATTCTGCACTTGTACATAAACTTATTTCACGCAACCTGTCATTGCGCACCCGTGATCCTGTTGTCGATAACTTGTCGTGTGCGTGTGCGTGTGTGTTTGCATTAATTTCCCCTATCCTTGGTATCCCTAATATCATCAAAAACACACACATCCACATACAAACCCTTCCTGCACGATGTCCGGCCTGTGGTTCATGTGGGATCATCATCGGTAATAATGTTGGAAATCTCACACCGCCTCACCTACTCACCTCGGGGTGGTCTTCCCTGTACATATTTATATGACATGACAACGCATCCGGCAAATCTTGCCACCGCCATACGTCTGGTGATAAATGTTGTATACTCACGGAAGCAGTAACACTACTACAACCACAGCTAGCAGCTACACCAACAGTAGTTTCACCAAAACGAACTGTTCCGCGTCCTCATTTTTCGTATCGTCGTCTCTTAGCTTTACCGAAACCGATGAGGTGCTGCAGATCGGAATGCACAAGGTGCTGGAAAGTATCAAGAACCATGACGATGCGTGGCCCTTCATGGATCCTGTCGACGAGGACATAGCACCGAAGTACTACTCGATCATACGAAGGTAAATGATCGTTGTTGCGGTAACGAAAAAGTTCAGCTGTTTAAACATTATTCTATCTTCGGCTCTATGCTACTGTTTCTGTAGGCCTATGGATTTGCAAAAGATGGAAGAAAAGCTCGATAACGGGGAGTACACGATGTTCAGTGATTTTCAAAACGATTTTAAGCTGATCGTCAACAATTGCCGGCTATATAATGGTCAAGCAAATGGTGAGAAATAAATTTTAATACACATCTATTTTAAAACAAGCGTATCTAATTTAATGAATTGTTTTCGGCTTTCACTCTTCCTCACAGAGTACACGGAAATGGTAAACAACCTGCAGATTGCGTTCGAGCGTGCCAGAAAGAAGTATTTCGACGAGACCTCATCGGACGAGGAGGGACTGATGAGCCACGAGTATCCAGATGTTAGCCGAGCGAACGCTGCGTTTAAGGAAAAATCGTCCTCAAAGGACGGCAACAAATCAACCTCCGATGCAGTGAATGGCAGTAGAGCTCAGCAGCAAAGCAAAGGCTCGAAGGACACCGGCAAGGACAAGGCGAAGAAAAGCAGCAGTACTAGCAGTTCGGGTGGCAATGGCAATAATAATTTAAGTGCAAAGTCAAGCTCCAAAGAAAACAGTGCTGCCAGTACTGGTGGTGAATCGTCATCCCTCCAAGGGAAAGACAAACCGTGCAAGGAAGCGAAGGGAAAATCAGTGAAAAGTGGTACGTCTGCCGGGGGCAGCGATATGAAAGCGGGTAAAAGTGTGTCGGCTGGATCTAAAAAGCATAAAGCTAACAGCAAGCAACAACCGGAAGTGAACTCGGAACCGGAGCCAGATCCGGAACCGCCGGAAAAGGAAAAAAGTAGTGGTGCATCGCGAGTGAACAGTGGCAAAACTGTAAAGCGCAAACGAAAAGAGAGGGAAAAGGCGGACAAAGTGAAAAGCAAGAAACTAAAAACCGAAGCAAGTAGTGATCATAGTGATATGGAAGCTGATAAGCAGCAGGACGCGGATGAAAAAATGATGGTTAAACGTGAGGAAGAGCCGGATTGGTTTGAACCACCGGAACGAAAACGATACAAAAAAGATCATGCCAATGATCTTGCAGTGGAGCCAGCGACGGCAGCAGCAGATGACAGTGATCTGGGGCTGGAGGGAAGTAAAAAGCAGGAAGTGAAGGAAGAGGAAGAGGAAGAGGAGAGGGATTTTCCAGTGTACGAGAGTAAGAAAAAGGCGGCAGTGAAAGCGCTCCAAGAGAAGGAGAAAAAGAAAAACAGTGCTAAAGTGAAGAAAGAGGAAAAGAAGGTGAGCAAACCATCGAAAGGCGGAAAGGGGAAGGAAGTGAAGCGTGAATCGTTTTCGCCGGTTCGGCAGCGGTCAATTTCCCGAACACCCAGTCCATCGCTCCAGGATAGGTCGTCCGCAAAACAGTCTCCGGAGCGTTTAATAAGCCCAAAGAAAAAGGATGACGCGCGGGATGCTGTACCGTCCGATACCGGCGAGATGGTACAAAAAGGTGGTTCCAAAAAGGGGAAGGATAAAAGCAGGACGGAAAACGAATCGCTTCAGAAACATCATAAGAAGGGGAACAGCGGCAAAGCAGGAACAGGTATTTCGGTTGCAAAGTTGGACAAGAAGACGAAGAAATCCGGTGCCCTTTCGGCTTCTACCAAGAGTCGGCAAAAGAAGGCGACAAGTGGCAAACAGAAAAGCTCTGCTACTGTAGAACCTGCTGCTGAAGATTCTGACTGCGACGACGATCAACCGGTAGATGATCCGCGGAACGATTCTGTCTCGCTGGATGCCAACGGTGCGCGAAACGAGGCAAGCGACTTGAGCGATTTTGAGGACATTGAAAGTATGCGCGTAAAGCCTCACGACACCAGCATCGAAGACGATGAAGCGGAAAAGGAAACAGCGACGAAGAAGACGTCCGATAAAACCAAGAACAAAAAGAGTAAAAGCAGCAAGAAGAGCGTGGGTAAGGGAGCTAGCGATGGTGATCACCATCGTATGAAGAAGAGCGGCAGTAAGAGCAAGCAGAAGGGAAAGGATAAAAAATTGGACAAAAAATCTCACAAACGCGATAAGCTAGGCAAGGGAAAGAAAAAGTCTAAATCTAGCAGCGACGATCGTGGCGAAGATCGGGAAGCTAATTCCAGTGAGGGAGAGGAGGAAGAAGCGGGGAGCGAAGGAGGGATTGAACACTACTCAGCAAAGAAGGAAGAAGAGTTCGAGAAAGCCGTCAAAAGTGCCTCTAAATCGGCGAAACTGTCAAAGGATTCGCGATTCACGGCGCAGCGATCGATGTCGCGATCGCCAAGCCCCGCTCGATCGTACTACTCGGATGATCGTTCTGCACGCGACAGCGGAGAGGAGGAAGAGAATTCCTTTAAGAAAGCTGACGATTCGCTTCCGGCAAACCGATCGATTACCCCGGATATCAAGGATAAATTTGATCTCATCAAAGAACGTCGAAATCGGGCAGCTGCAGCAGCAGCAGCAGCTGCCGAAGCTAAGGCCAAGGTCAAGCAGGCAAAAGCTAAAGGGAAAAAAGTAGCTTCTACGGCAAACGCCTGCAAGAAAGGCAAGCCGACGAAAGGCGGTACACAAAAGCAAACGGCAGACGAGGATAATGGTCCCAATGCAAGTGCCTCACCTGTAAACGTTGGCAAGCAGCAGAAGCAGAAACACCACCAATTGAGCGACGAACAGGACGGGAAAGCTTCTGGAGAAAGTAAATCGTCCAGCAAGGGAACCAGTGGCTCGTCGAAGGGGAAGAAAAATCGGGACAAATCGACGACGCACGGCAGTGATTCTTCTCCCGTGAAGACGAATGACAAAAAACATTCACGTCCGGGTACTGCACAATCCGCCGACAGTACGAAAAAGGTTGACCGAAGTAACGAGTACGAATTCGTTGACGAAGGTTCAGACTCGAAAGCGGACAAGCATCAGACAAAATCGGCAAATGCAAACGGTGGTGGTGGCAGCAGTTCTGCAAAAGCGGGCAAAAAGTCAACGTTAACCGTCGGACAGCGTGCCGGACAGGGTGTGGGTCCACCAAAACATACAAAATCAAACACCAAAGCTGTATTAGCAGCGGGAAAACACGCCAAACCGGCAGCAGCGGCCACAAGTGGCGGTGGTGCCGCTGGTGCGAACATGGAAGAGCTAGAGCTGGAAACGGAACAAACGCTGAAAGATATTAACAAATGGTTGGAAAACACGCCCCGGTTTCCCGAATACAGCTCGGCCAGCAATTCTCCGTCGCGCTACATTATGGACGATTTCGACACGGTACCGGTAAAGATTGAACCGGCCGATTTCCGTAAACCAATTCCACTTTCACAGCTACCGGCTGCTAATGAAGCGTCCGCAAGTCCGTTACGCGGAGCAAGTCCCGGTCTGGCAGCAATGGCGGCTCCACCGAAGGCATTCTCACCCCGTGCAGCAGCAAGCGCTAAAGATCCCTCTTCAACTAGCACTGGGGGGAAACAGTCGACGAGCACCACCAGTACACCACAATCGAAAGATGGCAGTAAAGCGGAGGAAGGTTCCGATTCGGCTACTGCACTGAAGGATTCAACCAACAGCAATGTCGGAGGATCGAGTGCGACTGCTTCTTCCGCCATGGCCAGCAAACCTTCCGCCTCAACGAGTCACACAATATTGGGCCCTCCGCCGATCATACCGCCGCACTCGCAGAAAAAGGAACCCAAAGAACCCAAGCGAAAATCGCTCAAGGAGAAGCTGTCCCAGCTGGGGGCGGGTGGGCGAAAGCGAGACCTGCACCATCACCGTACAACCATCGATCGATTGCAGCCGGGCAAAACCAAGGGCAATCTCATCGGGACTATACAGAATCTCAATAAACCTGATGAATTGTTCCCGCTTGGCCCTGGTAGTGGCACTACGGGTGGAACTGGTGGAACCGGCAGCGGTGCCCTAAACAAGGTGAAGGAGGTGAAGAATTCGTTGATCGTAAAAACGGACGAATCTAAACCGAAGCTTAGCCTCGGCACCGTACTGAATACGGAAGGGTTCGGTATCGTGCAGCAGCACAACTTTGCCGACGATGAGGACGATCCTGATGGTGGCTCGTTGCGAAAGAAGGATGACGGGGAAGACGATGAGGATGATCCGTTGGCTTCGGTAAATGGTGGTGCTATCAAACCACTGATAAGTTCGCTGAAAACGGCCTCACTTGCGATGGCCGGTGGTGGTTCACCTTTGTCCAGCAGCAGCCGTGAAGGAGGATTGCTGTCGAAAAAGGATGAAACCACAAACTCAACGACAGCAGGAGAGAAACCGGAACCGACCAGCGATGTAGTTGCTGCTGGAGAGCCCAAAAGCACTGCTTCTTCAGTGGGGGAAAAGTCGGAAGATGGAAAGGCGGGCAAGGAGGATGCGGCAGCTGGGAAGGATGCAGCTCTCAAAGCGAAGGACAAACCGTCCGCAACGCCAAACCTTAACGCATGGATCAAGGCGTTCGGTGCGCCGAAAAAACCGAAGAAAACGGATGATTCCGATGAGGCCGGAAAAGGTTCACCGGCGAGCGATAAAAGTAAGGCGAACGAGAACACTTCTACACATCCTTCCTCGAACGAATCGTCCAGCGGTATTGGGAGTTTGCCTGCCATTCCCGGCAGTCTGGAAAGCCCCAGCTATCCTACGCTTCCAACCGTTCCGCGACAGCGAAAGGCCAGCACGGGTAGTACGGTGAGTGAGCGGTCATCGTACAGCCAAGATCCGGACAGTCCGCGTATCGGCATCGACGAACGGCTGGGAGCGTATCCTGCCCCGTATCCGAGTCCAATCGGTGCTTCACCGATCATGACATCGCCCAAGCTAGATGAAACGCAAAAGAGCCCGTACCATCCACTGAACGGTGCGATAAAGGTTGGATTCTATCAGGATACAACGCAGAAGAGCAGTCCCGAGAAGAGTTGCAGTCCACGCGATCTACCCTCACCGTATCCGCAGTATTCGCAGCATCTGTACACCTCCAATGCTGGCAATTCTGCGGGCAGTGCAACAAGCAGTAACATTGTCGGAGGTTCCTCGGTGTACGGTAGCTACTCATCGTACGGAGCAACAGCTTCCACCATCGGTTCCACCGGTGCAAACGTTATTCAGCCTAGCGCATCATCATCCGGCGGCAGTGTGACCGATAGTTTTAAAGGCTACGGAAAGGAACTTAAATCACCGGTGGATTTTTACGACCAGTACAAACAACCAGCTTCGCAGGAATCGGACTACAACTCGTCGATGAGCCCCAGTACAAATCCCAACTCACCATATCATAACCCCGTGTCATCACCTTATCAGCAGCAACCGAATTCGCCTTCCTGCTACCAGCAGCAGCAAACGCCAGCCGCGAGCACCACCTCCCCATACGGACATCAACCTCCGTCGATTGCGTCTCCCGCCTCTTCCGGTGGTCCACTGTCACCATACAATGCACCGGTCGTTCCACATAGTCCGGCCACTGGGCAAACCACACCCTCCAGTGCTAGTGGTCACTCACCGTACAATCCGGGTCAAGGGCAATCGCCTTACCACAGCACCCAGGCCCCGTCGGCTTCCACTTCACCATCGACCGGTGGCGCTACGGTAGGGAGCACACCGGGCCAACCCAAGCTGCAGTCCAAGCCAAATACACCGCTGCACCAAAGCCCCAACTCACCGTTCTCACAGTCAAACCAAAGTTCACCCTACTCCCAGCAGGATCCCAACTCGCCATACTCCTCTCAAGGCGGACAGCTATCGCCGTTCCAGCCAATGTCACCTAAGCCCCAGCAACCGGCTTCCTCTGCTTCCGGACCGGGCAACAACAATAACAGCAACAACAGTAGCAACACAAATAACGCTAATCCTATTAAACTGGCTCCCCCAATTATCACACCCCAGCAGGCAGCAGCTGCCGCTGGTGTAATACTTCAGCCCGATTCCCCGGCCCATGCTCAACCGCAAGCGGCACAGTCAGCACTCGGTATGAGTCAGGCACAAAATCTGACCGGCAACAGTGGTAGTAGTACGGGAGGTGGCAATAATCAAACCTCAAGCACACCGGGTACGACCATCGCGTCCACACCGATGCAGCTAAACTCGCATCAATCGCCCTGGGCCACGCACCACAGTCAGTACAATCCGTACGTGAACCATCCGGGTGATACGGCGGGTGGAGCGGGCAGTATGTCGTCTTCATTGCCTCCAGCTCCGGCCCATATGCCACCATCCCAGCAGGGGCCTCTGAGCAACGTACAAACCCATCCATCGCCGGCACACACGCAACACCAGCAGCAGCACCAGCAACACCAACAGCAGCAACAGTTGTCCCATCAACAGCATCAACAGCAAAGCCATCAGCATCAACACCAGCAACAAAATCATCAACAGGCACACGGGCATCATCTGGCAACGGCACAGCAGCAGCAGCAGAGCCACCTTGGCAACCTGCTGATGGGTTCCAACAGCAACCCCTACACATCAACCTACGGTCGACCGTACGATCTTAATTCGGCGTCGGCTTCCACAACGCCATCATCATTAGCTGCGTCCGGGACGACATCAACTTCCAATATGGAGCAACATCATGTGCAACAGCATCATTCCCAACAGCAACAGCAGCATCTTCATCACCAACAACAGCAACAGCATCATCAGCAGCATCCTAGTTTAAGCGCCATCAGCAACAAACACAGCCCTAACACAACCTCAATCACCAACACTTCGAAAGTACCTGAAATGATCAATCTAGGCTATAGCGAACCGGAGACCAACAGCAAACCACCACAGGAAGTTCCAATGAACATGGAAGCGTCTGGTGGGTTGGGTAAAGAGAAAGGAGATGGCACGAAAGACAACAAACATTTGCAGCAACACCAATCATTTGATCACCATATGGGCATGAGTTATGGGAATCCGATGGACATCTCCATTAGCAAGTCGAAGGTGTTCGATATGTTCAATCGTGCCGCGACGATGAACTTCCCGCGCAGCTTTGGTGCCCCCGGTATCCATCAACCAACATCGGTGGGCAATTCCGGGACCGGTTCAACAAACAGTACGGGCGCTTATGATCATCGATCTATGTCGCAAGCGGCCAACATGAATAAGGCGCACGATATGAGTGGTGGCGGCGGCGGAGGATCGTCGTCTAACGTGTCCACAGCGCCGACCGGGTACAACATGCAAACTGCGGGTGGAAAACCATCCGCAAGCAATCAACACCCAGCGGATCAGCTACATCTACCGCGGTATGATCAGCGAAGTCCGCAACATTTGCAACAGCAGCAGCATCATACGGGAACATCCGGTTCCTCCAGCGCGACATCGCAAAACAGCAACTCTTCGGATCTCAGCAACACCGGCGGAGGCTACAAACCGTACGGAGTGCCGGCCGCACCAACTTCCGCCTCTTCCCTTATGGACCCAACCATACGCAATCTCACCTCCCTTTCGTCACTGTACAACCCGGACGATCGTATACTCGGTGGTCCTGGTGCAACACCCGGAAGTGCGAGTGGTGGATTCTACGACAAGGGCATGCCATCGACGGCGCACATGTTTGGCAAGAACGCTTCTACGTCGTCTTCTGCTGCCACAACGTCAGCGGCTGCCTTGCAGCAGATGTTCAACAATACCATGGCGGCAACCACGATGGCGGCGTACAATGCCAACCGAGAGCAGCCAAACGTTGGCTCGTACGTGCCCTCGCCCAACTATCACCATCCCCAGCAGCACCAGCAGCGTGCCGACATGATCAATGCTGCCAGTAGTGGTGCGATTCAATCGCAAAAAATATCCCATAATGCCAACGTACCATCGGCACCGGGCGGTGGTGGTGGTAATGCTTCCGTGATAGAACCGACTCCACCGCCAGCCAAACCGAAGCGCACGCGGAAAAAGAAGGATCCAAATCAGGAACTGTTGGCGCAACAGCAGGCAGCGGCACAGCAGCAACAGCAATCGTTGCATCAGCAGGCAATGCATGCCGCCCATCAGCAGCAGACGCTCGGCGCCCATCAAGGATTCCCCTCCTATCCGGGACTGAAACCATCAAACTCTACCTCATCCGGAGCTGCTGGAACTGGAGGTGGTGGTCCAACCGGAATGGGTTCTTCCTCCGCTGGCACGGTTGGCAATCCGGCGAGCAGCGCGGAATCGTCTGCCATCTCGCTTAAAACGGCCAACATTGTTCCCGGCAGTGCGTTTAACTTTGGACCCGGTCCACCCGGGCTAGGTCTACCACCAGGGGGGCTTTATGGGGATACTTCGGCTAGCACGTACCTGGAAGAATCGTACCGCAACACTCAGAATCCGTACTACCTCCCGCCAAGCCATCGTGGTACATCGTCGGCGACGGGCTCGGGAGGCACCGGTTCTGAATCGGATAAGCTGGGCAATACAATCGGTTCGCAGGCCACACCGCCAGTTGCTGCCGCAGCTGCTGCAGCTGCCGTGCATGGTCCGCCGCCACCGACGGCTGCCTCACCGTACCACCAGTTCTTGGCATCGCATCACGGGACGCGTCCGTACCAGTTCATGAACCAGTTTGATCCACTGCAACAACAGTACCTGCGGCACGAGGAGATACGGACACACATGATGCTCAACCCAGGTCTGTTGGGAGCGGCAGGTGCTGCGCCGCCCGGTGCGTACGGACAACCCGGATACCATCATCCTGCGATCGGGATGCACAAACCGTACGATTCAATGAACCGGCCACCCTTCCTATAACATCCGCAGCCACCGGCTGGCGGTGAAGTTATCGGAAGAGCAGCAATCTTAGATACAGGTATGACCGGAAATAATTAAAAAAATCATCATCATCCCCCGGATATGCGCCTCTCACCATTAGCTGACATTATCATCGTCCGTTCTAAGAACGACACCAAATGTAAAACGAAGTACTCAAAGTGATTTCATCTGCTGTAAAAAAAGGATCATTTTAATTTGAAGCTCAGAGTGAAGTAGAAGGTTGAACTGTTGACATTTAATTGAATTCAGTGCTTTACACCTTTGACCTGATAGATTTTTGTTTTGTTTAAGTGTAAACACTTCTGCAAGTCTTACAATACTTTCGACCGTGACTTGTGGTCTCCATTTTGATACAAAATGTTTCCAAAATCAAGTGTTTTTTTGTGCCAGGTTAGAAGCTGTTTGCTTGTGTATTCGTCCTAAAAGTTTTTGTTTTATACAGATTTATCGAATCAGTGTGTTCGAAGGTGTCACGCTACTCAACAGTGTTGTTTTGTTCACTCGTCTTGGACGATGATCCAATTATGTGTGATAATTGTTCATTGCAAGCACAAGGAAAGGGATAGTTGTTGCGTAGCGGCTAAAAACTAAAGTTGTTTTTATTAAGCTATCATCTACTTAATTTTGTACAGGCTATGAGTTTCCTTTTCCTTTTTGGTATGTGTATGTGTAACTGAATATTATCAGAATTGAGCGATTTTCAAACGGTTTCAAAGCTGGAAATATCGATCAGCACAGCTATTTAGAAAAAAAATTATGGTGTTAATTTGTCGAGTTAAAGTTCTCCATCAAGAATATCAAATAGAGCTTCTCCCTTCGACACATAGAACAAGCCACATTCCCACGTGACTGAACAGTCACCATCCCAGCAATGAATACGACATAACCTAATTATCAGCGATAAGATCATACAAATACAATGCTACCAATTGATAATTCGAATAAGTAAACACTAAAGGATATTCTATCATACACCAGCAGATGAAATCGAAGAGAAGGTAACCATTTCATTTCAGATAAGCAAGAGGTCTCGCATCTCCCCCTCAATACTGCGCCTTATTTCTCACATAACTTTCAGCAAAGTTATGAAAACAGATCATAAACAGCATGCATACTAAAATAGGGATGTAGTTTAATATAAAACTAAACAGTACAGAGAATTTAACAAAATAACAAAATAATCAAACAAGTGTAAACGAAACGTGACCAGGCATGGCAAGGCAAACAATGAGAGAAAGGGAGTGAAAATAATGATATGAAAAAAATGAGCAAAAAAAGATGTGTTGCACTATAATCAAAATTTGACTAGAAAGAAGTCATGTGTTAATACATAAAAAATATTTTTTTGGATTCCCATCCTTGTCGAGAAACTTCATACAGCTTTACCTTTTGTTAAGTTATTGTTTGTGAAAAAAGTTCAACTCTAAACATAAAAATAATTATTTCTTATTTTCATTTATCTGTTTTTCGCTCTCTTTCTCACCTAGACCAACGGCATAGACTAAGCAGGTGTAAATAGCCAGGTTTTAAAAAAGCACAGCTGGTAGTAACTCCAGCAGATAGACACTTATTTTATAGAAATATGTATCCCTTTCATAATTCACCTTCTTGTAGCTTTAGTTGTGTCACGAGAGTGATTCGATCGCTCTAGACAGTCTAGTGTGTGTACCTTCTCCTACGACCAACGGTAGCGTTTTCTTTGCTGGAAAGGAAACCTATGATTAGAGAAACTCTTCCGTTCCTTGTATACATGTTGTACGTATCGCTGGTGCGTTAGGCTAAGCTAAATAGCTTGTTAATTATTAGAGCAAAAGAACAAAAACCACAGACGGGTAGGAGTTTGTCGAATTTGCGCAATATGCAACACAAAAGGTCGAACGGTTCGAGCCCAGCGCGTTTTAGTAACAACATTGCTAGCCATCGGACTATATTAGTTTAATACACATTTTAAGTACAGCACTTTTGCCTACTTCACGGTGCGTGTATGTGCCAGTGGTAAGTGCGGTAGTAAGTGGTAGCATAAGTTATTAAACAATACAAAAACACAACAAAAGGTGTACGCAACAACGGCATACGGAACTGTTTTCTAACCCGTACATCCTAGTGTAGTGAATATGAACCACGCGCGTGTCTCTATGTGTGTGTGTTTTAGGGTTATATCTGTCCTGCTGTGTGTGCCTGCCATGCGAGTGCGCATTTCATCATTGCTGTTGTATTGTGGTAAAGAAACAGCGCACCAAAAGCAAAATTATATACCTATTACAGGAAACAGGAAACTCTAGCAAAAGTTAATTCGCAGAAAAACAGAAAGAGGAAACATGTTAACTGATGATGATAGTGCGTTTGAGTTGTGTTGAGTAGCAAACGTTGTGTAAGACAACGCGAACAACAACCTCCACCACAAAAAAGCCTTGTTTTTGGGGTAAGTAAAGTTAAACGATCTTTTTTGTTGTCACGTTTTCGGGATGTTCGAGATAGTAAAAATTTAAAACGAAAATCGTAACGTACTTTTCGGCATAATGAAATTCTATTGGAGATATTCGGCGTGGTGAAAAGAGAATAATAATTAAACTAATGATAATAAATAGGTCAATACGAATTAGCAGCAAAACACGCAGCCAAGAAAGATGTAATCAGAAGGATACATATACATATAAATATGTTAAACCTGTTTTCCTACGCTTTTCTGTAACTCTTTCATTTGTAATCCCATATTTTTATGCAAAATCGATTGTAAAGTGTGAAACAGTAGTGCAAACAGAGTGTAAGTGAGGTAAGCGAAAATGCAAAAACGTGTAAAACATACATACCTACAACATACAAAACATTTAAAAATCAACACGCCGAAAAGCAAGAAAAAATATAGTGAATTTAAACAACAACAAAAAGCGAGAACGAATACACTGACCGAAACACAAGTTTGCAAAATTAACACCACACAATAATGGTGGACAATAATCATGCGAAAGAAATCGAGTGTGCCATGAACGTTTGCCGAGTGTTTCGAAGCGTTACCGGCTTAGCTTGATGCTTTTCTGAGGTTCAAATGTTCGTTTTAACGTCTATGCAAAGGATCGGAAAACTCACTGGAAGAATTGAATCAAAATAAGAGGGTAAGTAAAGGAACGTAAATCTTTAGCTCACTATTTTAGATTCATTAAAAAATCTAATCTCATTTACCATTTGAATCGCTCACTTCCTGCTCCAACTGCTGACGTACTCCTTTTAGATTGAAATCGTTAATTCCTCGTGCCGACTGACGACTCACTCCTATTTGATTCAAATCTGTTACTTTCCCTTTTCTTATACCAATCTTTTACCCTGCCGTATAACCGCCATTTAGCGGCACGGAAAGTGAGTTAAATATTAGAACCCTAAAGAAGTGGTGAGCCGCTAGCCGGCAGAGGTAGTGTTAAATTCGCAAAATCTTTTTACACGATTCAAATCACTCACGCACCCATGTTTAAATTTTAATCCTAAAATTAATGAATGTCGGATCTCGAATGAATGTATCCCAAGATTTAAAAATTATTGAAAAATCCGGTTGATACGGGAGACACACGTCGAGCGTTGAATGCACGCTGGCTCCGCCGATGGTAGTAGGCATCCGATTGCACCAAAGTCGACGGTACGCTTGTGTTGTCGCACTGTGCGGCTTGACACTATCCTCACCATACGTCGACATATAGGAGAACACACGCAAAGGTGCCGCTCAAACTGTATCTACTTTTAGCGCCCCAGGGTCCACGCCGAGACCCGAGCACCTTCAAAATTTCCAGCTTCTTGAAATATTCATAATTCTTAAAAAAAATCCTTCTTCTTCTTCTTCTTTGGTGACACAATAACCCTTATAGGGTCAAGGCCTAGCCAGAGCACTTTGCTTTGGCTCTTTCTGTGACTGAGTGTATCCATCCCATAGCAAGATTGTTAATCCTGCGTACGGGGGGCTGTGACTTAGTGTACCCATAACAGGATATTCTAACCTGCGTATGGGAGGCGGCAGCAGCCCAAACGGGATTCGATGCAACGTTGTGCCGTATCGTATGACACAGGCCTACGCCACTACAAATTAGACCATCTAACCGCCCTTTTTAATTTTTAATAAATTCCATTAAGCCAAAGAATGATCTAGAAGATAATCCAAGAGAAGAAGCTCCAATTTCCAGTTCTTGAGTCAGTTAAACTGGGAAAAGCGATAAGAATAAAATGTTCTTGATCGAGACTTTTTACACGCATTTGCTAGAGACTCTAGTATAAAGAGTTACTGTAGTATCTGCAGCGTAAACTTAAAATAAGGGTCAACTCGATGATCGACTGATAATGGCGTAGACATGTCAGAAAACTCGGCGTTATTTTAAATCCCGTTCGAACTACTGCAAACGAATCAACCACATTCGTTATTTGGTACAATTAAGAATGTAAGCCATTAAAATACATCTTCGGTAAAGAAATTAGCAGACCTAGTCCGAGACAGCTTTAGATGAGTTATTGCATTGCCGTCGAAATCAGACCGTGGATCCGTTTCTACACTCAATTTCTTAGGGACATTGCGTTCCGTTTGTCAAATTAAGTTTCCAATTTATTTGATGAGTTTTTACCCCTAATCTTATTCTAACCACTCCAGCGATTTAATGGCCAAAGCACCGGTTCGTACAACGCCTCACGTGTTTCGACTCCCTTTCCGAAGCGTAGTTCTAGTCGTACGCCAACATTAAAGGCCTACAATGACCGTGTAGGTCAGTTCGTTTCAGAAAGAATGTCAATCAATCAATCCGCAGCTCCGAAAGCGCTGCTTAGCTTTTTTTTCTAAAAGAAAGATTGAACACAACGATCACGATAACCCGCATCCTTGTGCCACAAATTCTGCTATCTCATCTGGACTATCGCAGTAAGAGCCAGCTAGGTTGACAATAGTTATGTGTAACTAATAAACAACTTTCACCCCACTATGTTTGGCAAAGGGGCATAATTCTGGAGACTTCTTTCTTACCCTTTCGCAAAAGGCCAGCCGCAGCAGGGTTGATACCGCGCGAGCAGCAGGCCCGTGACTCATTTACATGGAACCTATGCAACGAGCGTGCAGAGAGATGGCGTACAGTAGTGCAGTGCAGTCGCATCGGCAATCGTTTAACGCCCATTTTCTTCTCCCGTCCCGTTTGGCCGTCCACAGAAAAGAAAGTGCATTCTTGTTATCAGCATATGTGGCTAGAACCCTCACATACACACTCACACAGGAAGATTCTCGTCCACCAGGCAAGCATAAGCAATCTTATCGATGACGGCTTCCCAGATTGGACGCTTCTTTGCATGAGTGCTGATAATTGCTTGTACGAATGCGGTTGGTTCCCACCCAGCAGGTCCACGGGATGAATCTGTGCGGTGTCGCGCTCAGTACGGTGACATACACGATACGGTGCGGATCGTGCTTTCGGAAGAAAACGATCGGCGTAGCAGAAAGGAACGAACCAAAAACAGTGCGTGTTCTTTTGTGTGATCGTTCTGAAGCGCATCTATTGAATTTGGAATTAAGAGTTTAGCTGGTGTTTTATTGCATTGTGTGTCATTGTCAGGGAATCCCGGCGAATGGAATTTCCTGACAAAAAAATGAGTTTGTAGTTCAACTGACTATGCTACTCCTTCTCAACCCTGCGGCCGCTTGATTGAGCGATCAATTAGTCTTAATGGTGGCTACAAGAGCACGACCCATTGCTACTCGTACGGGGCAGGTTGCTAGTTGGGTGTAGTGATCTTTGAACGCGGGCACATACATTCGGGTGGGAAACCCTTATCGTTTTCGTTAGCACCAATCGAAAGCACCCCGCATTTCATGTGCAATCATATTTATAGAAAGGAAAAACGATTGATAATGATAGTAGGCAGGGAACCTCGGTCGGTGACGATTATCCACAATCGCTTACAATTACACGCTTCTGCTACTCGCTGGCTGGCTGGCTGGCTCGACGAATGATTGGTTTCTTATCGGTGTCGTCTAGTAACAGAGCCAGGAAGATGGCAAGTGAAATGAGTTTGTTTAGAAAAAAAACACATAAGCTATTAAACATTAACTTCTCGTGTCTCGCGTCTCGTATCGGCACATCGCGGGTGAACCCTTTTAGCGATAGGAACACCAGGGGTGCAATCTGATGCCACCAATTAGCATATTCCAATTACAGCGTGTCGGTGGGGTCCTTCTGTTCGTTTGGTTCCAATCATTTCACAATACTTTGAAACAACAAAAAAATACAAATGGTTTCCTTAAGTGCATTTTGATAGAGGAAATGTTGAGTGAATGCATGATTGACTGTGTGCAAAATTTCGTTCTTTTGATAACAGTTTTGCGCACTTTGCTTTTGTAGTGGATTGTTGAACTTTTCGCATTACGAGCATTTCTAAAAGTTCAACAAATACCCTTAGTACGGAGCAAAAGTTAGCATTATGAGCAATGTATCATTCCTGATTCATTTAATTCGATTTTGTGTGAAAGTGGATTAGCGATCTCGGTTAACAAAAAATGAGCATTTTTGAATATTTGTTTCCCATACTAAGAATTTGATACTAAGAATTAAGTAATGTAATGCTGTTATCAGGAGGAAATGTGTCGTATAACTATATCTTGTGCAAGTGTTTGGTATATTTATGAGAGTTTGTCCCATGCCTGTGTTACGTCTATTTTCGTTTAATTACGTTCGTAGAATCACTTAATGCATGTCTGATCGTATCTTGAGAGAGTTTCATTTGAGTTCGGCAAGTGTCTACCACGAAACGATTTTTTCGTAAAACGAGAGAGTCACTGAGACGGATTAACCTCGCATCGTGAGGATCGCCTATAGTATCGATTCGATGCTCCAGATCATTCCTTTTGCAGACTGTTGCAAATAAAATTTTGATTTTTCTTTTAAATAGAGTAAATGAAGAAATGCCATTATGTGCTTTGGAAGAGTGCTACTGAAAAGTGGTAATTAACTAAATATCCTCAAACATGCAATCAGTTATTGGCTTTGCTTTTATGAAAATTACATTTGTAATAAACATATGTTTGATTAAGCATCTAATTACTGCAGCGTAATTGTTTTCTGCAGTAACCATGTCGTGCTGGTGCGAATTGACTGCAAACTTTGCAAAACAATGCTGTTTGTAAACGGAATTTACCAAGGTACATTTTGCTTTACAAAGCAATAAGCACGAGTTGTTTAAATCAACACGAACAATTTAATCTCTTGCATACGCTCGGTTTTAAATCTACTTCATTCTAAACGGTTTTCAACCACGTGCAAAAATGCCTGAACACAGCCCGTCAAACTTTCCTCTGCAGGCAGGGTGTGTGACGATTCATGTCCGCATGACCGCCGTTGAAGAGTAAATTTGTAACCGATTCAAAGATTGAATTTTGAATTTGAACTCCAAACACTAACCATTGAAAGGTTTAATTGTGGGAAAATTAGAGCTTTTAAGAACTACACAGCAAATTAACAATTTTTAATGCAATAAAATTAAATCCAATTCTCGAATGGTTAAGGGACACCGATGAAGACGACCCCTGTAAACCTTGTGCCCTACTTCAGAGCTGTCAATTGTACCGGCGATGCTTTTGCCTAGTATACTGTGTTAGTGGTGTTGGTTACGGCCGAGCGAGAACAGTGTGTGTTGCATAATTGCCATCGCAAAGGAACGAAACACGCGTTGCATTCTGGTTCTCCCTCTCGTCGATTGCGGTGCGGTTTTGCGGTGCATCATCTTCCTCCTGTGTGTGTGATTGATCTCGTTGTTTGCGGGGACCGGCACTGCTAATTGTTCGCTGCCAGCGCAGGGTGTTGTTGACGTAAATTGGCCGTGCAAAAAATATAAACAAACCATACAGATGCTCCTGGAAGACTGCAAGCGACCAACGTGTGTCGCTTTTGGGTTAAAAGTTGTGTTTCATTACATGTGAATAGAGTACCGAGTTTTGTGTTTTCCTGTAGGTTAAGCAAGCAGTGCCGCCAAATTCATGCCGAAAATGAACTGAATGCGGTGAACAAAAACGTGTGTTACGTGTGGGACACTACTACAGTACAGTGAAATTCATCGATTCGACTGTTTCCCCGAGCTTGGCTGGCACATTCGAAGGGTCCGAAGACCACTGAAGCATACCCACCCCTCGTGATTATATTTCACTCTCGTATGCAGTTTTAGCATTTTCACCTGCCCACTGAAGACTGACCGAATAGGCATCCAAAATGGTGCAGCTCGAGATTAACAAGAAACTGTTGCCCATGAAGGCACACTACTTCCTCTTCAATGCAGGTAAGCCATCTTATTCATCGCCCAGCAGCGTCAGAACGAACGAGAGCGACCGACATGCCGGTATGTTCCAGGTGTGTGAAGATGGCTCTGAGATGATTTACGACACCCGGCAAACCGGTTTATTATGCCCCCAGAAAACAAGCAAAGAATATGTTTGTATTGCATCACTTTTACAGGAGCTATTTTCGGTGGCCGGTTGCAGTCGTCCTTTACTTCATTTTGTAACATTAATCGGTGATGAGTCGACTACGGACAAAGAATGTGTTTAAAATAGACTTGCAACATTGTTATGTAAGGACGGCAGAGATTGTCCAAATCACTCGACACTATTACATGCCGTTGGATATGCCTTACGAGCGAAGGGCTTCGCTCTATCACACCCAAAAGCATGCAGACACGTGGTCTTAATCACACCGGCACGACATGGTCACATCGTTTTATGCTTTTTTTTTCTGCCCCTCTTCCAGGAACGGCTCCAGTGGTGCCTTTTATGCCGACGCTTGTACGGCAGCTGGGCTTCTCCACCGTGATCGTTGGTACGATCTACACGGTCCTCCCGATCGTGGGTATGCTTGTGAAGCCACTGTTCGGCATCATTGCCGACCGGTTTCAGCGGAAGAAGCTGCTGTTTCTGATCTTTCAGGTAGCCACTAACCCTCCAACAGATCGTTTTTCGCGTTTCCTCAAAGCCTGTTAAATTGCCCGCTTTTCTTTCAGATCCTGACAGCTGTTCCGTTCTTTCTGATCATGTTCATACCGGCGATACCGCAAGACTCGACCGTTACGTTCCACTGTCACGACGGTGCGTCAGATCTGAAATACTGTCCAGACAATGGGACCAGCATAGACACGTGCTTGGTGGAAAGCATCACCACGAACGAGAGCAATGATACGATGCTGTGCGATATGGAGTGTGAGACCGAGCCGTGGTTGTGGGACATCATTTGCAAGTACTGGAACTTGTCGAAGTATTATTGCGACGGGAGGAACAATCCCACCGACCAGACCTTAAGACTGAAGGCTGTTGTACCAAACAACCACATCAATCTGGTCGATGAGTGTCTGTTCTTTATGTTGCGCGAGGGCAAGATGGACGGTGAGTCTTTAACGCTGTACTGTCCGGCGAACGAGACGGACTTCCGGACGAGCTGCCAGGTGCAGTGCAACAATGAGCAAGTGATGGGAGCGATCTCGCATTCGAAAATTGCTGATAGCGAGGTGACGGGTCTGTACCAGTTCTGGCTGCTGTTTCTCTTCCTGATCGTCAGCTGGGCCGGTATGGCGGTGGTGGTGAGCGTTGGTGATGCGATCTGCTTTGAGATGCTTGGTGATAGGCCCAATCTGTACGGTAACCAGCGGCTGTGGGGTTCGATCGGTTGGGGTACGGTGTCCCTGTTTGCCGGCTTTCTGGTCGACACGCTGTCGGAGGGCAAGCTGACGAAAGATTACACGATCGTGTTTTACATGACGATCGTGCTGATTGGGTTCGATATGCTTTGCTCGTCCAAGCTGCAGGTTTGTGGACTAATTGGGACTGGTTATTACGGGATTTTAACGCTAATTTTATGTTTCCATCTTTTTTAGCACACCCAAACACGTCTTTCGACCAACATTCTAAAGGATGTTGGTAAAATATTTGTCAATTTCCGCATTGTGGTCTTTTTCTGCTGGTGTGTGCTGATCGGTTTCGGAACGGCGCTCATTTGGAACTTTTTGTTCTGGCATTTGGAGGATCTGGCCAGCGCACAGGAAGGGTGAGCGTTACATTTTCTTCGTACATTTCCAAAAAGCACACTATCGTTCTTTATTTTCGCTTCCGTTCCCCCAATTTAGATGCGGCCATTCGACTTGGATTAAAACGCTGGAAGGTATCATCATGTCGATTCAAACGTTTGGCGGTGAGCTACCCTTCTTTTTCCTTTCCGGTTGGATTTTGAAAAAGATTGGCCACATACATGCGATGAGCTTGGTGCTGCTTGGGTTCGGCGTACGTTTCCTCCTGTACTCGCTGCTCACCGATCCGTGGTGGGTTATACCGATCGAATTTATGAACGGTATTACCTTCGGGTTGTTCTACGCAACGATGGCATCGTACGCCAGTATCGTGGCACCACCCGGCACAGAAGCTACCATGCAGGTAAGAAAACAAAGTGAAGAAAATAATGTTCTAAATCGAAAAAATTAACAAATTTTTTTCAACCTTTCCCCATAGGGTCTCGTCGGAGCTGTCTTTGAAGGTGTCGGCGTCTCGCTCGGCAGCTTGCTGGCCGGCAATCTGTTCCATCGTATCGGTGGAAGCGCAACGTTCCGCGCGTTCGGCACAGCAGCTCTGATACTGTTCGTGCTGCACGTGCTCGTGCAGAAGCTAACCGATCGCTTCGGCAGCCAGGGTAAGCAACAGCAGAAAATGAACGGCTTGACGGACGTTAAGCTCAAGGAAAACGGAACGCATGGGTCGGGCGGGCTGGGCGGTGACGGCCTGTCCAATGGGCAGATGGCCAAAACCAACTCCATCCTGTCGGAGTCAACCGTGCAGGAGGAACTGCAGGATGGCGATGACCAAAGGCTAAAGGCAAACAGTGCCTCCAATGGGAACGTCGCTGGACATGATGGGCACATGCCTAACGGCAAATCCAACACCGCTCCCGAAGGTCAACTGTACGAAGTGCCATTAAACTAAGGGTGGAAGGGAAAATTTCTCTTTACCCTTGACATCCTCAAAATTCGACATGATATTAGACATTCGGGCCGGAATGGGGAGAAATATAATTATTTGTAAGGTCAAGCGAATCCCCTTCGACTCCCGCGTACTGAATACCATTTTTCGCTGTACATTCTCTCACATTGCCACATATTGCCACGACCACAGACAAACTTACATGCCTACATACATACATGCAACCGTACAAAAAAGACCTCTCCAATTAATCCTTCCCTTTTGAAAGGGAGCGGCAGTACAAAGAACGGCGGTTCACTGTATTTTTTTTTCTTTTCTCGACAAAAGATTGTTAGTTTTTGATAAGTTTGCATTTATGATTGTTTTGTTTTCGATTCCCCGTACATATCTTTCTTTCCCAATCTCTGCTATGAGGTTCGTAGAGTAGCATCGTGTACCATGTAATAAATACGATTGTAATTCATCATTTACTACGTTTACCGCGTTGAGTAGTTGTGTTCATTTACGACCCGGCAACACGAGGCAGAATCTTTGTTAAGAGAAAAGGGGAACAAGAATCACATTGTTTGACGGGAGAAAATAGACTCATTACTGTAATCAGCAGCGAATTCATAATTAAAGCACAAACAAAACATTTACGCTCGTAGCGAGACAACCTGAAGCCACAATCAACGTCTTTGTACGCAGCGTCGGGGTGCACAAGGTGGGTGCACATTACAAAACCGTTCTCTTTTCCCGTAATTCTTAGCGTGTTTCCACGCGTAGCCTTTGAAAGGATGCTTTTTTGTTAGATGTTTTCTTTTGTAGAATTGAATTAGCGTTGCAACCCTGAGCACAACCTTTCCAAGAGCTTTGCCTTGATGCCTCTGACTGCATGCGTCGTGAACAACTCAATGCCACAGACCTCATCTATTACTTCTGCTACTGAGGTGACCAGACAACGGAATGAACGCTATTTCGTTTGTACACACGTTCCTCGCAGCGACAACATTGTCTCCTATCGGAATGAAGCGTTTCAACTACGCTGCTTACGGTGCGCTTTTGTATATCTGTAAATAATCGACCACATACCATACCATACCATAGCAAAAGATTGTCACTATCTCGAGCCGACAACGATGAGGACGACGACGACGACGGCTTGCTTTTAAAACAATTAACACACAAGCCATCCTTCCCTTTTGATATCTCGTTTAATTGCGACGAAGATCAAATAGCGCACGTGCAACTAATGTCCCATGCGTGAGAGGCGTGTTTCCTCCATCCCAGATGCAGAAGCTCTATTAGAAAAAAAAAATTAAACACTCATTGCACTGGTTGGTTTTACTTGAGTAGACTGAAAATCCTCTTTTATCTACCCGTTTTCGTATCGCGTGCATTTTCTTTGAGTGATCCTGCTCCTTCTGTAAACTTTCGTTCTTCGCATGTTCCGGGCGGAATCTTGACTTTGCATGAAAAGGCCGCATGTTACTTTGATCGGTTCCCTTCATCGCGAACATGTGTTATTAACCTGCCTTTCTTCTCTCTATCGTTGTTGCAGAAACTCGCCCAGGTTACGCACCACCAAAGGCAATGGAAAACGTGGAAGACGATGAACCGATCGTGACCGGTGGCAGCTATCAAAAGTAGTGTTTTAGACCGGTTCTTTTAGAAGCTCATTTGACATAGTTTTGGGTGTATGATTTTTCCTTTTTTTAAACACTGACAAACTGCATTTAATTATATCATCCTACAGTGAGACACATTCCAGAGTGAGTGTGAGTTGAATACGTGTGTGAGCAAACGGGTATATTGGGCATTATTGCAGTGACAATACTTTTTTTTACAATATTTACCAGTAGCATTAGTCAGTAAAGCGTAATAAAGCTAATTATAGGGGAAAAAGAAACGTAAATTAAACTTTTGATTATATGTTTAGTTTATTTGTGATTGTTCACCGAAACACGTTTCCAACAGGTTTTTGGAAGATAAAATATTCGACTCTCTCTCTCTCTCTCCCTCTCTTTCTCTATTTCCCTTCTTTTTTATGTCTTTCAGTTTGGCAAATATCGGTGTAGCAAACGCAACACAAACACGACAGACCATATTCCTTCAGGCACGGTTTACATACTCGTTTCCAAACGGGGCGTTTTTAGCGCTTTCGCAAACAGCTCTCACTATACGTTTCCATTCTTCCAAATCTAAAACGGTTTCTACGGTTACTTTGTGTGTGTGTGGTTAAAGATTGCTTCGTTGAAAGGACAGCACGTCCTGCTGCCCCTGTCTTTAGTCTTTAAACAGAAGGGACAATAGTCCCACCTCCCCCATCGGCCAGTGTCCGTGTGTTAAATGCGAAAAGTTTTTAAAACTAGTGATCGGTTGGGATGGTTTAGCACTTCCACTTCCCGGCTAGCTTTGAGCGTCGGCTGGTCTTCTCGTCTGGAGCACCGAACGTGTTTAAGATTTTCGTGGCGTTCGTTTACTGTTTGCTACGAGCGATTCTTCGTAATGCAGCTGCTGCAGCTTCGTTGCACATTGGTTTACTTTGAGTTCCTGAATTTCCAACGCTTTTGACTGTGGATAGAAGAACAGTGTCTTTAAGATTTGGTTTAAAATTTTAATTTGTTTTCTTTATTACTCTGAGGTTCTTGGTTCTTTGGTGAATTTGGTGCATCTGCATCTTAATGCGCGTCACCTTATCTTTGTAGGCCTTTGTCTTTAGTACCTAGAATTAAAATTTAAATAATATTTTATGGACATAATAACGGAAATTTATGCACCGCTTAACACGTAGAAAAAAATAATTTTTAAAAATTCAATTTTAGAGTGCTTTAAAGACCGTTCTCGCCACGCTCAAGCGCCATTTGTATTTGTATTGAGAAATTGTACAAAAATTGCCGGTATTTTGCTTATATCCGAGCTAACATTCGTGTGCATTTTAACGTAATTTAAAAACTGTCGCCGATGTCGATTAAGCTGCGCCACGCTCATATTGCTCGGTACGTCCGCACGCATCCCTGCCTGAGGTATCTCTACCGGGCCCTCCAGCCCAATCTTTCTTGCAGCCGCAATCTGATCAATGATGGTTTGCGTTGATTTGTCCAACTCGAACAAAAAATTCGTTGCACTCAGGGGCATCTGGAAGGCGATAAAGTGAAAGATGCATTTTAATACAATCGTGTTCTGAAGTTTCTACCGTTCCACCTACATTTTGTGTCGCCAAATTAGGTGGCAGTGGTGCCTGTTCGTAGAGTGCGATGTTAATTTGTGCCAGATCCATCTCTTCCTCACCGTACACGGTAAACAGGGGTCGATCCCAGCGGCTAGTATCCTGCGGTTCCTCATACCGCTGGCAAAGGGCATCAAACGTTTCGACATCCAGCCCTCCGTCGGCGTTCTTTGCAATTTCGTCCCTTCGTGCTGTCCGTTGCTCAACGGTCATTGCACAATGTATCGTGCATTGTGTCGTACGTGCGTTTTTGCTCATGCAGAATATTTCATATCGGTAACCTTTAATGTAATTCGTCCCATCCATAATGACCAGCGTGGATTTGGTGAGCAACTTCATCGCTTCTGATTTCAGACTAGCACGGACCTGTTTTTCCTTTCCCGTATCGGTGAAGCTTTCCTTAACGCCATACCCGGATCGCGCAATGCAGTCCGCTTCGGCCACGATGTGTACCGGTCCTTTACCGTTCTCGGTGAAGTATTTCTCTAGCTCTTTGGCGCGTGTCGTTTTCCCACTACGAGGCAAACCAGTGATAACGATCAGAGGCATTTTTAGTAGCGACTCGTACGCGAACTTTCCAAAAAAATTAAAGCCACTAAACTTTTGTTATGGTAAACACTTTTGCTGCACGTTGAACACTTTGACAGCTTGGTCGCGAAATGTCAGCAAACGAACCCAAGCAAAAATTTTCGAGGATAACATGCTCTGCCACCTTCTATTTCTATAGCGTGCTCTTTCACACTTATAGCTACAATGTCGAGGGGTCATGCATGTTGATGAATTTACCCTCAGTGTAAAGCATGTATGTGTGTATATGCAACAATAATGTCATCAGTTCTTTCGAAACATGTGGAACGCCCGGTCGATCTGACGAAGTGTTGCCGAAGAAAGTCGCAATTAATTGAGACTTACAGCGTAAATGTGGCACTGTAAATATTATTTTAACATATATACAGGGAAGTATTTCATTAAATTAGGTCTTCATGCGAACCCTCGCTTCACCACAATATGTGTCTTCTTTTTCTTTTTTACAAAGCGCATCATCTTGATTGGCCAGC
>KB671481.1:170974-195375 GCA_000349105.1 Anopheles epiroticus | reverse complement strand
TTTTCACTTCCTCGAAAAGCTTGTTTGTTTTTACAAAACATCCTCGAAAACATTGACGAATTCATCCAATTTCGAGAATGATGAATCCTTGTTTACATAAAATGAACATATGGGTATAGGAACGTAAACAAAAACAAATTATCCTCGAAATAATTTGGAATATCGCCAATCTTTTCGAGGATAATTCGTTAACGAAATAACCTCGAAAACATTGACGAAAACAAGCGTGACAGACAACTTGGGAGGAGGCTGTGACGTAGCACACGAGATGCATTTTTGTAAACAAACATTTTCATTTTTTGGATGAATGTTTTATCGTTTTTTTTTTTTGCAATATGCAACACGTTGTACACTTCAAATATACACCACAAAGAGTAAAACTTTTCCTATGCTTCAAATTAACCTATACATCTATACAAAACCACATCACGCTATAATTTAACAATAAAAAAGCATAAAATCGTGTTCCGACAAATTTCCGAGTGATCTATAGTTTCTTACCATTTCATTGACTTCCTGTATCTGGCGGCTGGAGAAAGCATTCTTTTCGCTGGTCATTGCAATTTGTAGATCATTCTGTTTGTTTCTGCAAAGAGAGATCGCTGTGTGTGAGTAAAAACCATTCCACCCGCCCAACACAGATTGCCCGTATAAACTCGCTCACATTAGTTCTTTCAGGTTTTCCTTGACTTCCTTAAGCTTGGGCTCGTAAATCTGCAGCAATCCAGCGGACAGTGCACGCACGGTTTCATTGTGTTCCTGAATATCTTGACTTTCGCTATCGGAGCTAAAATAATTTGTAAGCGGCGAGGAAGAAATGAGAAGAACGAATGAGATTCGGTACGAAACCAGTAGAATATAGTTTTTATTTGTATTGCTTACGTTTCTTCAGACATTGCAGTGTATATTAAATGCTACGGAACGTCTTTACTGTGTTGTTTTATGTAGGAAAACCGGAAAAGATTGTAGATTATCGGAATGCTGGATGAGTTTTGTTGTTATTTACATACATTACGCCAGAACGCCAATGACACTCAAGGTGAATATACAAGAATGAAGCCACTACCGAAAGTGACGTTTACGAAGCGGGGCGCCGATGTTCACACGCTAATGTGGAATGGTGTAAATTATCGTTAAAACATATTTTAACTCAACTGCAATTGTTACAGTGTGTCGGTTTACGTTTATTACTTGCTTCCGAAATAGTCTAAAAACACACGAAAGTTCAAAGACTTCCTCTACTGGATGCTGGAAACAGTTCGCCGTCCGACCACGTTTTCCACCGGCACACTCCAGCGGCGCCACAATGTTGACAAACAAAGTGTTCATGAAAAAGACGAAACGCGGCAATATACTAAAAATTGTTCGTGAACACTATCTGCGCGATGATATTTGGTGCGGTTCGGCAGCTTGTAGAAAGTGTCCGCTGGACGAGAATGGCACGCTGCTGGATGAGGCACCCGAATCCGTGAGCGAAAGGTTCGACTTTCCGCACTATTTGCTGCTCGATACGAACATCATACTCTACCAGATGGATCTGCTAGAGGAGAGTGCAATCCGGAATGTGATCATCCTGAATACGGTGCTGGACGAGGTGAAGCATCGCAGTGCGGTGGTGTACAAGCGGCTCCGGGCGGTATTGTCCAATCCGGAGCGGAAATTCTACACCTTCGTGAATGAACACCACAAGGATACGTACGTAGAGCGAGAGCCGGGTGAGTCGGCGAACGATCGAAACGATCGAATGATCCGAACGGCGGCCGAATGGTACGGTAAGCATCTCCATCCGGAGACGGGCAAAAAAGCCTCCCGATCAGGGGTACGCATCGTGCTGCTCTCGGACGATGCGGATAATCGTACCAAAGCGATGGCGCTCGGTCTAAACACGTGCTCTTCGGCGGAGTACATGAAAGCGGCAAAGGCAAAGTTTGCGCATCTACTGGACAAGATTGCACAGCGCGAATTGGTTAGCGAATCGAAGGATCCACTGTTTCCTTCACACCTTACGGTAATGCAGATCCACGAAGGCATCAAGGGTGGCAAGCTGATGCAGGGTGGATTTATAGCTTCACGGGAAAATTACCTCGAAGGGTACGTCCGTGTTGAGGGTATCGAAAAAGCGGTTCTCATCCAAGGGCGCATGAATCTGAACCGTGCTGTTGATGGGGATGTGGTCGCAATCGAGATGCTGCCCGAAAGCGAATGGAAAGCACCGAGCGACGTGGTGCTGGTGGATGAACAGAACGATCCGGGCGATATGGTCGAACCGGATCCGACGTTTAGCGTAAAGCCACAGGCGGAACGTGAACCAACGGCAAAGGTTGTGGGCATTATTAAGCGAAAATGGCGCCAGTACTGCGGCATTCTAATGCCTAGCCACATCTCGGGCTCAACGCGACACATCTTCGTACCGGCGGAACGTAAGATTCCTCGCATACGCATTGAAACGCGCCAAGCAGCAACACTCCTATCCCAGCGCATTATAGTTGCGATTGATCAGTGGCCACGGCACTCGCGCTACCCTCAGGGTCATTTCGTGCGTGCGCTTGGACCGATTGGTTCGAAGGAAACGGAAAATGAAGTCATTTTGCTGGAACATGATGTGCCGCACAGTAGATTCTCAGAGGACGTGCTCGCCTGTCTACCTCAGCTGCCTTGGACGATCACGGATGAGGATATGAAGCGGCGCGTAGACCTGCGTGGCATTACCATCTGTTCTGTTGATCCGCCGGGATGTACGGATATTGACGATGCACTTCATGCACGCCGTTTGCCGAACGGAAACATTGAGGTTGGCGTTCACATTGCGGACGTAAGTCACTTCATTCGTCCGGGCACTGCGCTCGACCGGGAAGCGGCAAGTCGTGCGACCACGGTCTATCTGGTGGACAAGCGTATCGACATGGTGCCGGAATTGCTTAGCTCCAATCTTTGCTCGCTGCGTGGCGGTGTAGAGCGTTTCGCCTTCTCATGCGTGTGGGAACTTGACGACCAGGCCAACATCAAGCTCACCAAGTTCCACAAGAGCGTGATCAAATCGGCAAATGCGCTCACCTACGAGGAGGCCCAAATCATCATCGATGACGCGAAACAGACGAACGAGGTGGCCACTTCGTTGCGGACACTGAACAAGCTGGCAAAAATACTGAAAAAACGACGCACGGAAAAGGGAGCCCTCGTGCTAGCGTCACCCGAAATTCGTTTCCATGTGGACAGCGAAACGCACGACCCTATAGAGGTGAAAGCGAAGCAACTGCTCGACACCAACTCAATGGTGGAAGAGTTTATGTTGCTGGCGAACATCTCGGTGGCGGAAAAGATCGAACAAGAGTTCCCGGAGTCTGCGATGCTACGGCGACATCCGTGCCCACCGCAGTCCAACTACGAACCGCTGGTAAAAGCGGCCCAGCATCAGGGCTTTGAGATTCTAACGACGAGTGGCAAAGAGCTCGCCACCAGCCTGGATAATGCAGTAAAGCCGGATAATCCGTACTTCAACACGATGCTCCGCATTCTCGCTACGCGCTGTATGATGCAGGCCGTCTACTTTATCAGTGGCACGCTGCAGCGGGACGAATTTTTCCACTACGGGTTGGCCGCACCGATTTATACGCACTTTACGTCGCCGATTCGTCGATACGCTGATATCATTGTGCACCGCCTGTTGGCCGCTTGCGTCGGGGCAGATTCTACCTATCCCGAGCTGCTGGACAAGAAGGTCAACTCGAACTTGTGCAATAATCTGAATTATCGTAACCGGATGGCACAGTACGCGGGTCGTGCCTCGGTCGCTCTGCATACGCATCTGTTCTTCCGCAAACGGTCGGAAGACGAGCAGGCGTACATTCTGTTTATACGCAAGAATGCGCTTCAGATACTGGTGCCGAAGTATGGCTTCGAGGGTACAATTTACGTGACGGGACGTAACAACGAGGAGATAAAAACGGGCGTTCGGTTCGTGTATGACGAGGAGCAGCAGACGCAACGTTGCGGTAAGATTGTGTTCCGGGCGTTCGACCCGGTTGTTGTGCGTTTGAGCCTGGACTCGACCAATGTGCAGCACGAGAAGCTTGTGTTTGAGCTGGTGCATCCATACATTGAAGGGTTCAGCGTGAAACCGGAAGCAGAAGGAGCAGCAGCTGCAGCAGCGGAAGTGGTTACACCGAAACGTAAAAACGAACAGCAGCCTGCAAAATTGAAGAAAAATAAAAAATCTAAATAATGGTCTTGTGAAAGAGTTATGTAGAAAAATGTTTTAAGAATAAAAGCACTCCAGTGTGCTCCCCCAAACTGAATTTGTCTACTGGGTTTCTGTATAAAACGTTTGAGAAACAATGGAACGTTCGAATCTATGTTCAAATGATCACAAAGTAGATTTCTTGTAGCAACATTTGTTAGTAATTGTTGGAAGAAGTAGTTCGATCGACAAACAAAATATCATAGTATAGCAATGATATTTCACGATAATTTTAATGATTTTCTAAGCAAGCTTTTTTTTGCTCACAAGTGTCTAGACAAGACAAGTGACTGTCAAGAAAGATTTTCCTCGTTCAGATAGGTTCAACAAGGCTGGCTTTGCCCGTTTTCTCCCGTTCCTCGAATAAACTAGTTCGGATCCGCTCCAAAAATTGCCGAATTTTCCCATCATTAGTATACACAATAATAACGACTTGCAACATACATATTCATATTACACTATATTTTTGGCATAACTTTTGTTTAAACACGAACATCGCTGACCGTAAACGAACAACAAACCCTTATCCTTGTTTGATTTTGATGGGGACATGCATGTCCCGTTCTTGTTTGTTGTGTCCGTTCTGTGCTTGGGCTCAATAAATATCATCTTAGATGTTGTAACACATGCAAATACATAATAACTGCACACGCACATACCGTACGTATGCTTGCCGTCTATTTGTGTTAGTTCCCATGGTTCAACTGTCTTTTTCTTCCGTTCCCTTTGCTAAGAGGCATGCATTTTGGAAGGCCACAGCAAACGCGCGTTCTTGCCCTGTTGTTGTTTGATTTTAAAATAACTGCTTCATTCTATCCATCCTTCAACTGTGGTCGTCAATCGAACGCATCATTCAGCACCGTTGATGCACGTAGGTTTGTTGAAAGAAAGAATTGAATCTAAAATGTAAAATGGCCCTAATATTGAAATCAAAAGCTCACCCCCTTAACAAAGCTGTATAGCATCAAAAGTTGAATAATTTAAAAGTTTAATTACATGATCCTGTTAGGAAAAAAAAAACAAACGCTCAAACCGAACCTGCTCTACAAATTCTTTGACTCACGTTTAACTTAACATTACTTGTGTGAAAACCATTTGAAACCAAACGAAAAAAAGAAGCTAAATTTCAACAGCGTTTTTATGCCATACAATATTCACTCGGTGTGTCTATACATATACAATACACGTATAAAATGTCTTGCAAGCTTTGTTACAGCGTACGTACGTACGTACGTAACCAACGTTCTGGTTCTAGTGGTTATAGTCTATCCTTTCAAATTATATGACTTAGCTTCATTGTCTTTCGTTTTGCTACACACTTTGTTGGTCGGTTTGTTCTGTTGTGCTTATAATATGTACACTGAGGGTTTTAAAATATGTGTTTCGCTTCTAATGGTTCATATAAACTATGTGTCTCTTTTATGCAAGAAAGCATTGCTCTATCCATCTTAACGATTCTTTTATCCTTTCTTTTCTCTTTCTCTCTCTGTCTCTGACTGATAATGAAGAATGTAATATCACAAATAAAATGCTTACTGATATGACAAGGATACCATTCACTTGCTTTGGGAACCAAATGAGGTAAACACATTAAAGTTGGGTTTGGTCCTTATCCTGAGCGTTACTGTTAAATCTAATTGAACGAAACAGGATGGCAAAGTGCTGTTTTTTTTTTTTGAATCACTGACCGTATATACCTAACGCTTGGCTCTTCGCACATCGAGATCGTATTTGGATGAAGACTTGGTTTTATGGTGGTCACAATGTCGCGTGACGAAGAGCGTCACAGCTCTCGGTGTTACGGTTTTATGACGAGGAAACGTTATAATTAGCGGAAGTTAAGAATGGTTAGTGGACAAACATAAGTTTCTAGAGGAGGACACACGAACTGTGGATGGAAAAAAACGGTGGACAGAATTTGTAGCAAAAGCAATATCGTATAAAATATATCGAAACACGGATCGAAAACTGGCATGATCTCGGTTGCGACGGCTTTTCCAGCAAACTTTGCTGCAATCCAATCTATTCGTCCTGTTGTAGATTAAAGCGCCCGAGCGTACGATAGCACACCCAGCGAAATGCTGTCCGCATGCGGCCACAGATCCACGGGCAGAGTCCACCGGCAGTTAGAACCTGCGAACACCAGTACTTCAAATAATCGGTAAAGTTGGTCATTAAGGAGAAATTAGCATTTCATAACTGTATTGTGAAAGAAAAATGGTGCGAAAATAGCAAGCAAAAGTTTCAACTTGAAAAAGGATATTATAAACTCCAAGGCGAATGACCCCCGTTGATGTAGGACACGTACGTGAAACCATCTTTACACTTGCCACGGATTGAGTAGTAGTAAGGCAAAAAGGAGTGAAGAACAAACCTGAAAGTACGGAGAGTATGGACATTAGCAAACGAAAAACGTTACCGCAGACGCTCCAGTATACCCTCTTCGTTCGTAGAACAAAATTGCGGTACGATTCGTGGTTAGCACGTGCAGAAATATGGCCTTCACTTTGTGCCGCTCGGCAGTTGTTAAATGGTTAATGAGAGAGTCAAGCAGCAGCGAACCGATACCATTTTGGCGATACTTTCGATGCACACCCAACGATAGAATGTACCCAATCTCTGCATCTCGTCCCATCGATTCCGGAATAATGCCTCTATCCTGTGAGAACGACAAAACAAAACCACGTTTAAATGGAACGTTTTTTTAAAAAAGAGAAACCACATGCTGCTTACCTCCTTGTTGAGTTTACCGTACGATTTGATCTCGGCCACTATCAGCCCAATAATGCTAAAGTTGTAGATAGCGGCCAGGGCGAAAAAGCGCGTGCTAGAGGTAATATCCACGTACCACGAGAGCGGGTAGTCGATGGGAAACCAATCCTGACACAAGGTTCGCACCTCCTCGAGATCATCCGGGCAGAGAAAGCGTAGCTGCACATCGTTCGCTGAACACAGTGGTACCGACGGACACTCGTACGGATTTTGCAAACGTTCGTTGCTTTTTGTGCTGTTGAGGTGGTTCACGGGAAACCTACGAGCAGGTGAAATCGCCATATTAACCGATTGGTTTGTTAGAACGGCCTTCGTTATAGTGCAAACGGTTGAGCAACTATGAACCTGACGTGTTCGTAGGCATGTGGTGAAGATAAGATTGGCAATTTAAACCACTTCAAGCCAAATTCCCTCTGGTCTGGTGCAGGTGCAGGGATGTCTAGACGGAGCTCCATTACTTCCGCGACGCATTTGCCATTTTCATAAACAACTCATAACGAGGGTCGTCCTTGTTGTATCGTGAAATACTAAACTCATATACCGTCACGCACACCCGTATCGAGGTATGCCAGCATCGTGCTCCCGCGGTCAACCAAACGGAGAAGGGTTCATTGAACGCGTTCTACTTGCCGACTGGCTGTCTGTCCGCGGTTTAAACGACGCTCTGGGTGCGCATTATCAATTAGCTTCGATTTATGCTAACCTACACATAGCGACATGGCTGCCAGGCAACGCGTCGAGGCAGCCTATAAACCTTAATTGCATTCTCCGGTGCAGTACCGACGGTCTCTACCGACCGTTGTCGCCAAGCGTCCGGTAACGAAGGCCCCATTTCATGGTTAAATATTTGCTTTTCCAGTTTTCGAAGCGAACGCTCCTGCTGCGTAAGCGCAACCCATTCCTTGCGTGCATGCGCCCCTTTTATGCCACCGTACTGCGGAGGCGGTAGTGGGTTTTACTTTGTTTCAGAAAGGTAAACAAATAGTGCATCTCAGCGGAATTTCACAGCGCCGTCCGTCGAGCGCAACCTACGCTAATGCTCAGTGCTATTTCACACTTTGTTACCATTTTTCGCACATGAAATTAAGAGCACAAGAATGATAAGGAACTATAAATTTAATCTTACCAGGTAAATGATTGAGCCATCGGTGGTGTGTTGCTCCCGCGTCGGACCAAAGGCAGTCCGAGCACGTTTTTCTTTTCGTTTTATCTTTCCCTACCGAGGGCGAATGGCCGACGCTCTGCTAGGTCGACTTTACACTGCGCTACCGTTATCACATTTCCTGCGGTATCGAATGCAGCCGCAACGTTCAGTAAATTGTTTTCGAGTGCCCATCGTATTATCTCACGCAACACCCCGCGCGTACCAGCCAGCAGGCCAGCGTATCACAGCCACAACCTTGTTGACGATGATGACATCTCTCAGAACTGATTCTGATATCAGTAAAGCCCAAACCTTTCACGTTTCTCACACAGCCGAAAAAGGAAGGAAAGCACTGATTCGTTTTCTCAACACTGTCCAGAGTTTAGTCCTTCGCGGGCAATAAAATAGGCATGCGGGGGGAGCTGTTAATCAAAATCAATTAAATTTCGATTGCACCCAATGCGAATGGGTTTGACAGTTGACCTTGTTTTGGATTTTTGCAGCTTGCTCCGTGGGCTGCCCCCTATCGGCTGACGGGTGGAAGCTAAGCTCCGTGCTTTGCATCTCTTTCACGCTGCATGGTGTTACGTACACAAACCACTGTGACGTCATAGTTAGCGGGGGAACGTTTATCAAGGTGGGGTTTGACTCGGAAGAACTAAGATAAATATACATACAATAAGGAAACTATCCCAAGAGGCATTGAAAAGACTGTTTGAAAGAGAAAAACCATTTTACTAAAATCAAAACTCAAAAGGAGAACAAATGGATCCGATTCGTTTCAGTATTTTGAGATAATGTGTGCGTGTTTGTAAATGCGGAGACGTGTAATCGCCGCTGAACATGTCATGTTCTGAACCGTCAGATCTCACCTTCGTGCATTTAGCTTGTTCGATCACTGCAGCTACCGGGCGCCCTTCGCTGCGTTACTTTTTTATTTACAAAATAAATGTTTATTTAGATCAGTAATCATACTGCTTCTTAAAAATTTAAAGTTTTAAACACTGTGTGCAATGGAGAACATTGACGGTGATATCATGTAAGTTGCGTTTGTGTGGTAAAAACGGCTGAAGACAAACATGAAGCGAGCGCGATTGCCGCTCGAATGGCTTTGTTTACGTTAACATAACCTTACACCAGTGTTCCGTTTGCCTCTTAACCCAACCGATAATCCCATTGCAGCCAATGGAGAAAACTGTGGCAATTTGTTTCGGGCATACATTACGGCACACCGAACGCGGATGTTAAGGAAAAGCTGCTACAAGTGTCGAAGGAGCTGGTGGATGGGATACTGCACTACAAAACGCCAACCAAAGCATCGGAGGAGAAGCTGCAAAAGCTTATCAAAGACAGGAAACAGCTGAAACTGCAACCGTTCGCGAACAAATTGCATCAATATTTGGTGAGTGAAACTATTTTTAAATTTGATCAGACACCCGTTGCAACGCCCGTTGTCCCTTTCAGGACATTGATGCGGTACAATCATGGCAAATACTGTGCTTCTACCTAGTGAACGAGTATCGCGGAGCGGCCACAGCCCTAGCAGAGTACATTTCCACCGAAACCTCTATGGTGAAGCTACTTCACGACATTTGGACATACCACACGCTGGAGCGGATGGTGCAGCTGAAGGTGATGAAGAACCTGCTGGAATACTTTCACTCCGGCACCCATCCATACTCGAAGGAATACCGCGAGGTGGTGGAACGGATGGGTCTACAGGCGCTTCGAAAGTCGTACATAGCTCAGCTAACGCACCTAATCGCTGATCCACCCAGCACGCAGAAAACGTCGCTTGCGAACGATATACTGCACGGACAGACGAAGGTTGCCTGTGCCGAGCGCCGGCTACGGGAAACGAACGAAATCCTGCAGATCCTGCTGCTGATTGTACACTATAGTGGCATTAGCCCGGAGGAGCTAGATCAGCTGTTTCGACTTTTCCGTGAGCATTCGTTCGGCAAGCAACAGGAACATCTTGACCCGGGATCGGAAATTCACGCGGAGTTGGTAAAGCGCATCACGTACAACGAGCTGGCGCTAGTCTTTCGAACGCTCGATCTTTCCGACAAGTTTGACGATGCTAGCTGGATCGATCGGGTGGTGGCTGCGCTCGATGGACCGATGGTATCGTTGCACCAATACCCCGAACACGGTCCGCTGTTGCTTGTGTGGATGCTGTTTAACTTTCGCCTGCAGCACACGGTCGAAGATGAGGACACTACAAGACGCTATCAGCAGCTCGGTTCTCGAGCAATCAAGCTGAGAGTGTTCGAATACCTTCACGCAATCGTATCACATCCGATGTTCAAGGATCAGAGTTTAACCGCAAGGATTGTGCGGAAATCCATCTTTAACCATCTGGGATTTCTCTGCCAGCTGTTCGATGCGGATGAATCGATTGCAAACCACAGCAACATTTACGATTTACTCAGCGAGCTGCTCACCTCACCTACCATTGCGACGGAATTTTGTAAGCTGGAAGATCACCCAATACGGGCACTGTTTAACATTTGCTTAGAACATTTCCCCGTTGAATTCACACCACTGTCGAAGGTGGCCTACGCGCTAGCAACCGCCGGCTCAACGCAGAACAAATACATACAGGAGCTGTTGGAAAATCTGCCCGTCTATACGGAACTGTACACCGGACAGAACCAGTACGAGATACGGAAGGCTGCCAGCTCGAATGACGACGAGTTTATTCTGTGCCACGATTACACGCCGTCGCGCAAGATAAATTTCACCATTCCCCGTGGGACGAAGCTGATTGTGCGCGACATTCACAACCAGCGGACGTACGTGCACTTTAGCACGGGCTACAATTACTTTAACGCACTTCACCACGAGATAAACGAGCTGCTGGAGGATGCACAAGCGACGAGTACGCTCAACTCGGACCGTGTGCAACGGATAGCGGCCGGGTTGAAATATCTTGCCGTTGCGGTCAAGCGCATACAGCAACCGCACGACATCACCTCGGAGATGGTACATCCCACGGAGATGGTGTTTGACGTCCTGCTCAAGTTTAAATCCGTCCCGAATCCACCGCTGGATCTGTTGGTACAGTGCATGAACGTGTGTACCGCGCTGGTGCCACTGTTCGAGCAGGAAATCTATACGCGCATCATCAACCTAAACATTCTGCCGTCGGTGAACAACGCCAACCTAAGCTACCAGGACTACGCCAACGGGGTAGGGTACGATTCGAGCCTGGTAGGATACTATCTGATGAACGTGGAACGTAACGCCGGTCGCTATCCGATCCTGATGGCTTACTTTAACTTCCTCAAAACTTACACCAAGCTTGGGCGTGATAACGTGTTCGGGGTCGAGCTGCCGGGTGCAATATTCCTGCTGCGCGAGGTACTGCCATACGCCAACAATTGGCGCTTCGAAACCAGTTCCGACCGGTACCGTGTGTTGGTGTTTGTGGTACAGTACATTTACGACATTCTGCAGCTGAGCGAAGAAAACCTCGAACGGGATTATGCACGCCGTGTGCTGCGAGATGCTTGCGTGTACAGTCTACTGAATCGGGACAATGGTATGGTGCTGCTGAAAATTGTCGGCCTTGGCAATGGTTACCTGCAGGCAGTCATGGAGCGTGAATCGAACTGGATGCTTGTGCCGGAACAGCAGCTCAATCTGATGATTCAACACTCAATGACGATACTGATGCAGATACTGAGGTTGAAAAAGCACATCCAAGAGTACGATCTGTCACCGCTGGAATCGGCCATCTACACGCAGCCGAAGCAGCGTGACACACTGCGCATCATTCCGATGGTAACGGGGTACATGAGTAATATTTTTAATCCACGATTGCCCATCCTTTCCTGTCGTTTGTTGCGCCGATTTGCGATCGAATTTCGTATGTCATTGTTGGCATGTTTGGACATGGAACCGGACCAGATACGGCACACGTTCCTCGAGCGGTTGCACGATGAAATTGAAAGCGATGATCTGAAGCTGGCGGTGCTCGAGTTCGTTGAATCGTGCGTCCACAAGCAGCCCGGACTGACGGAGGCATTCTTTAAGGTCAATTACGACAAACCCGATCGCCGCTTGCTATTGGCAAAGGATGGAACAAGCACGGTCAGCGGTGGCACTGGAAAGGGACGACCAAAAACAATGATCAACGATGGCATTCCGACGTACATGGAAGAATTCCTTGGCGCAATCTCGAATGATCCTGCGAAACTTGCTAGCCCGCTGCTGTCCCGCATTATGTCACTGTTTCATGCGCTGTGGAAAAATAACATGCAAGCATTGGTGAGGAGTTTGCTGCAAAAACCCAACTTTTGGCCCTCACTCTGTAACCCCCTGTTTAGCGAGCAGGTCTCGAGCAATGTGCGATCGTACAGCCAGCTGTTTAACATCCTTGGCATAGAACTGTTTCGCGTTAGCTCAGCCGCCGGCATCAAGATGGATCCGGAGCTTGCGAAAGTGTTCGAGCGGCTCACGCAAACGTACGGCACCTTTAAGCGATGGGTTGACATTGTGTTGAATCTGCCGCACGCGGACACAC
Source organism: Anopheles epiroticus (assembly GCA_000349105.1). Classification (NCBI taxonomy): domain Eukaryota; kingdom Metazoa; phylum Arthropoda; class Insecta; order Diptera; family Culicidae; genus Anopheles; species Anopheles epiroticus. Next base: position 182,691 of record KB671481.1, on the reverse strand, counting down.
GCCGACTCACGGTCGACAGAGATGGAAGCGAAGGGAATGTGAGTGTCGGTGCCGGTAGTGGAGATGGCGCAACCGAACAAACGCCCGACTGGCTAGGACGGTTGCAATCATTCAAAGATTTGATCGTACTGATTTTGCGTAAAAAGGAGCCAGGCATTTCGCTTCACGATCGATGCAAAACGTACCTAGCCGAACGGTTGCTCTCGGTGCTGGTTGAACAAGTTGAGCAGTTGCAGGATTTGCGTCCGCTGATCGTGCTTTCGGAATTGTACCTGATCGTGCTGTCCGATTTCGATCACAAGTTTACCGAGGACGCAGAGAAAGACGATCAGATGCTGGGACAGATCGAAACGTTGCTTAGCTTGCTGGCCGTTTCCTACGCCGACGTGCACCAGCGTGCGAAGGAAGCGCTGCTGGCGATCGGGATTAAAACGGTTGAACTGCAGGCTGATCGTTTGTTGCAGAACAGTACCATTGCGGCAGAAATTACGCGGTCGGCGGTTGACATTGCTGGGGAAGAGATACATGCACTCGAGCTAGCAATACAGGCACAAGGATTGAAGGCTAAAACGGTAGGGGATGCGATCGAGGGCAAGCAGTACAGTTCGCTTCTGTTAGCAATTAACATGCTGAAGCAGCTCACCATAAGCTTCGATCAGCCGGAGTCGTCCGGGTCCTTGGCGGGGCAAGGAAGCACACGGTGGGTTAGCTGGCTGGTGAAAGGAAAGCTGTTTCAGCGCTTGCTCAGCATCACCGGGACGGTGTTACCAGAGTATGGCCGAAGAAAGCTTGTGACGGAACTGCTAAACCTGCTGATTCTTTTGGCGGAAAGTGGTTGCTCGGAGGAACTGCTGTACAGCGATGTTGGCGACTATTTGTGGTTGAAGCTGCTGCCACCGAAAGAATTACTGCAGCGTCCGTACGTGATGACCAATGTAAGCTAATGGAAAAGGTAACTTTTTTCGAAGTGAGGCTTAAATTTATTATTTTCGTTTTTTTTTTTGTTCAGGAAACACAACAACAATGGCAGACGCAAGACTGGTGGCCAATTTACTCGAAAGGCATTCATTTGGTACGGGCCCTGCTAAGCAAACATGGCTATAGATTTTTGCGCGATGCCATCTTTTTCGTTGGCATTCACGAGGAATACCTAATGGATTCGCTAATGCTCGCAAAGCAATCGCTAGAACCAAGTGCTTTCGTGCTGATTCTTGAAACGCTCGAGCTACTTTGCTCGATGGTACCGTACGAAAAGCAGTGGCGGTTGGAACACAGCCAAAGTTTGCTGAATCTTATGGTAAGGAACAACCTCGTGCGTTAAGAAGAATCAAGCATGTTATACGAGTTCTTTTTTGTTTGTAGCGCTGCACACAGTTCCTTATGGATCACTCGATCTCGCTGCTGTATAGACCGAAGATACTGAAACGGCTTACAACGGGAACAGCTGATGCTGTTGGGTTTCTCGTATCCGAGCTCGAGATGGACCCGAGCACGATAGACACTTCCGATGAGCTGGTTGGTGCGATGAACAATCTCATAGAAATCGTAACGCTGTGTGCCAAGAGCTTGCTATGCTTCAGTCCTCCGCTGTTGACGCTGCTGTGCGATATCGAGTTCATTCCGAGCCAGTGGTGCCCACTGATCGAGATCCAGTTCGGTGCACCAAAGCTGAGCACGGACAATTACTCTCAGTTGAGCTTTGGATCATTGTTGCAAGCGGTTTGCATTTTTACAAAGGTTTTAAATTTGGTAAGTTTCGAACAGTGCGTTGCTAATCTGACAGAACTCAACCAAGGTGTCTTCCATTTAACAGCAACACTACAGCTTCCATGAAACTCCGCTAAATGAATTACCTGCTAGCGAGGGCACGGAGCAGGATGACACAACCGACGGTACACTCACGATGGGACACATGTCGGGTGCTAATCGATCGGCGCTAGGAGAATCATCTTCCACTTCCGAAGGGATCCGTGCTGGAAAGCGAGCACAGTTTGCCAAAACACTCTCCATGACCAGCGTGTCCAGCTACACTTCCACCAATGCGATCACGCTATCGAACGAACTTTTAACGCATTTGGACCCGAAACGGTGTGTCTGCGGGTTAGAGTACGTGCTAACGCTACTAACTTCCCAGAGCCTGTACGCCCTCAAGGATACGAATCTTTCCCAGCGAGAGAAACAACTAATCAAGCGTGAATTAAGCTCGGAGTTACTCATATTTCATGATTTCGTGAAGAAACGCATCCTAAAGGATGCGAAAAGTATTCTATCGCGCAAGAAGCACGGTGCGGTGGCGATCATAAACGATCCTAACGAAGACGAAGGTGATCGTACGTCTGGCCCAAGTAAATCCTCAACCGATGCTAGAACGAAATCTGCCTCGCAGCAGACGAAAAAACAATCGTCCAGCAGTGCACAACATTCGATGCGCATTAATGTGGTTCGCAAAATGCATCTACAGCACCAGCAGCACCAGGACGCGGAACAACCGGGTAGCAGCAGTGGCAATGTTTTGAGCCCGATTGCTGGTGGTTCCTCGTACTCCGGCGGTGGTGGTGGTCAGGATGCGCCAGGACGCGGCTCCTCAACACCGGTGCTTCGTGGAATTTTGAAGCCATCATCTTCCGCTTCCATTAAACGAGTAATGTTTGATGATGGGTTGAACGAAACTGCCAAAAGTATGGCCTATGTGGAGCCGGAAGATGAACCGATATTTTTCGAACCACAGGAGCCTCGCTTTACCGGACTATCACACGTTCAGATGGTGGAGGAGGACTATATTCATCTGCTTTCGAACGTGCTGCTTATGATTGGTCAAAGTGAAAATTAAACTAGGACTGGTAAGTTATACCTCTTTAGTGTAAGTTTTTTTTTGTTGAATAAAATCACGATAAAGATCATTGGAAAGAAAAACAATTTAGGTGATTTTGAAGAAGTTTGGAGAACTTTGGTAATTTGCCTTAGTATGATTTGATCTTAGTAGTAGTTTGGAAGGAACAAATTAGGGTTCACCTAACCCTTATTTGACCCAGTAATGGGATGACATCCGAAGCCTTCTGAAACCAGTATATAACGATAACCGATCCACGCTACGCCCCCGGATATGTTTAAAATTGGGCTCATGGAACGTGCGCATCCTCTCTCAGAGCTATATTCTTAAAACAACTAAATGATGCCCTAGTTACACTACACATGAACATCGTAGCACGACAAAAGATTCTGTGGCTAGAGAATGGCGAGAAAGCCAAAAAAGCGTGATTGCCAAGGCTACGGGTTTTCACAGTCATTTTTTCGGAACGGGTCCTACCGCAGGTACTCTGCTGAAATCCGCCATCTTACACAACTTTAGGCCTACGGTGTCCTGCTGTCGCAATAGAGATGGAGATCTGACCAGTTACCAACCAGAGGTCCTCTCGCAATGGGCTCAGCACTTTGATGAATTGCTCAACGACCAGTTTAACGAACAGCTAGAGGCTCTACTAGCAGGTGATATCGTGCTAGTTCCACTTAGTATCGAAGAAACAAGAAAAACTATCAGTCGGCTGAAGAACAACAAGGCACCCGGAACCGACGATATCCCAACTGAACTGGTCAAAAACGGGGGTGCAAGATTAGAAAATGGAATTCACCAAATTATGACTGAGGTATGGAATGGTGGATCGATCCCTTGTGACTGGAATTTCGCATCATCCATCCCATATACAAGAAGGGAGATAAGTTGGACTGCAACAACTTCAAGGGTATTACGGTGTTGAATACTTCGTACAAAATATTCTAGTTGGACACTATCAAAGAGGATTCCGAGGCGGAAAAACGACCACTGATCAGATCTTCGCCATGCGGTAAATCTTGGAGAAGATGGCAGAACAGCAGCTAAACACGTTTCATCTCTTCATAGATTTTAAAGCCGCATATGACAGCATAGCCTGGGTAAAACTTTACAACGCAATGAGCTCTTTTGGAATCCCGGCCAAATCGATCAGACTATCAAGAATGGCCATGAACATCGTCACATGCCAAGTGAAGGTGGATGGAAAACTCTCAAGATCCCTTTGCTACCACCAAGGGTCTGCGCCAGGGGGATGAGCTCGCCTGTCTCTTCTTCAACCTGGTGCTAGAGAAGGTCATCCCCATCTTAGAGGTGGAGACTACGAGAACCATCTTCTACAAGTCAAGCTCTCCTATGGTGCGGAGGCCATCCAAACGATCGAGCAGGCGGCAAAAGACATTCATGTAATGCAGTTATACAAGGCAAAGACAGAGACAGTCATAGTAGGAGGCCTAAACTGAGATAGAAAGATGGCCTAGAGGCGTTCGCCATTAAGGCCGGGATAACGGATTGGCAGACGAACGTCCGAGACCATGAAAGGTTTCGGAGTTTGTTTCAGCAGACCAAGACCGTAAAGCGGTTGTAGCGCCCGTCGCAATTGATCAAGGTTTTTTTAACCGTCCACATGGACAACGGAAGCGTGAAGCTGGCTTGAATGTAGTCTTAAAGGAATTGTGGACTGCATTACACATTCTCGATTCCAAAATCTTTTATGAAAGGCGATTTTAACAATTCATCACGAAGGATTTGTGCCGCAGTCACTGCAGTCATTCCTTGAATATCATGAACGTATCGAACATCCTGCCGCATCCATCGTATGACCTGTTGTGGTGTCGATTAAGTATCCTGCGGGATTGAGATCTATTGAAAGCCCCTGTATCTGCTGCTCCCTTGAGTTTTGAGTATCTTGAACGTCATAGAGTATCGTGCCTTAGGTATGGCATTGACTTCTCAGGTTTCGAGTTCTGAGGTTCCCGCGGACTTTGGAAATATTGAAACCACCTGTGTTCCTTAATATGGCATCTATTCCCGCAAAAAACGTTAAAAAAGTTATGAAATGAAATGAATTTTGCGTTATTTTAATTGTCTTTCTTTTATTTGCGTAATGCTATAGCTTCAAGATAAACATGAATTTAAACTTTTACGAACACTAAAAATATACATTATATTCATATTCATTTTACTGGCTAATAACTGGCTAAAGGTAATAACTTACATAAAGATAATTACATAAGCTAATAAAGATGTTCAGATCGTATGCAAAGAGAGGCCATGACACATCGGAAGTTCAATCCAGATTCTGAACTAATGTGACTAGGCCCGCTGGTAGACCGCCATCAGGTTTCCAGATTGTCAATAGAGGGAGTTTCCTATACTTCTAAGACCATCCCCTGGTTCTAGCGATTCACCAGCAAGAAAACATACTGCTTATCACTGAAGGAGGATGGACACTAATTAGCGTTGTAGAAAAAATGTTACTATTTGAACAAACATATCTACTTTGAACACCTTATCAGTCCTAGAGGAACGTATAAATTCTTGTCGCACGCGATAATTTGATATTCAGTACAAGTTAGTTAGTTAGTTCTAGAAAGGTAACATCATGCTGCTTAGTGGTACCGTGTCTTTGCTTTTGTTAGTAGTGCAGCTATGGGATGGCGTCTTCGCAGCAATCACGTTTGATCGTATGCCCCCAATGGCACCTATTATCGGTGGAACTGATTTAAAGGATGGAATGGCACCATATCTAGCTGCGCTGATGACCAATGGCACATTTTTGTGTGGAGGATCTATCATAGACGAACGTTGGATATTGACGGCTGCACACTGTCTTTCAAAGTATAGCAATGTTCTAGTAATAACAATATTTGCAGGGTCATTAAAGAGTTGATTTGATATTTTTAGTATCACGGTAAATGCCTCTGTCGTACGCGTCGGGACAAATAGTTACAGTAAAGGTGGAACAAAGTACCTAATCGATCGAGCCATACCGCATGAAGGGTAAGCATACCAAAGCATGGAAAATATATTTTATATTTAGATTTATATTTATATATTTATATTTATATTTATTTTATATATATATTGATTGTTTCGATTACGTTTAACAGATCCGTTGGAATGTTCAGTAACGATATTGCACTACTTCGTCTGAAGATCCCGCTGAAGTTTGGAAAACACGTTCAAAAGATTCAACTTTCTACGAAAAGTGTTCCCATAAATGCTACAGTGACAATTATGGGCTGGGGATTAATTAACCACCAAATCGATAATCCTAAAGTAGCACAACAGGCAAAAGTTCAACACATTGGATTGGATCGTTGTCGAAAGATGCAACCAGCCCAGCATCTGACCAGTTTGATATATGAGGATAATCTATGTACTTTTTCTAAAACAGGTCAAGGAGTTTGCCATGTAAGTAGATAATATGTTAAGTAAATAGTATGTGTAATTTTGATTAAAATATTTTATATTTCAGGGTGATTCTGGAAGTCCTGTAGTGTGGAATGGAAGGCAGGTTGCGGTGGTGATTGGAGTATTGGTTTGCTGCGCTGTGGGAAATCCGGACGTCCACTCAAGCACAGTTTACCATCACAGATGGATCCAGAAGACGATTGCAGCGAATAGTTATTAGAATAGTCTATGGATTCTTGAATAGAGTAGTAACAGGTCGATAAGCTTACTAAGCAGGCTTCCAAAAATACTTGAAAAATAAACAGCAAAACATATTGCCACCAATATGAAAAACAACCATGTTCAACAACATTATACCTCTATATTAGTTCGCTTTTGAAAAAGTGCTATCTACTGCAGATCAACTGATACGATTAACATAAACGTTACAAATGGAACGAGTTGTGAGGAAGTCAACTGATTTAATATGTCTTGAGTTAGAAAAAGCCTATGATACAGTTTGGTACCATGGCCTCATCTATAACCTAATTGAACAATAGTTTCCTCCAAAGATCATCCTACTTATTGAATCATTCCTTTCGAATGCCATCTCTAAATGTGGTCATCTTCTTTTCTTGTCTTTCTTCTCATGGGCCGGATTATCTCCGTGTAGAGTGTTGTATCTTTCAAAACTAAGGATCTCTTTATTACATTGATACGCTTTTACAATGATTACATTGATACGCAACCTAATTACCTGTTAGTGCGTCCGACCTCTGTCGTGGTTCGTAGGAGTGTGCCTCGCGACCCTTTTCCCTTGCACCCATATTACAACCGAGTGGCACTTATCGCTCGTCCCCAGGGCTCGGCAACGTATATTGTTGCCTATAACATAGAGTTCTATCAAATATCTTATTTAATTTATTCATATCGAACATACCCAACATGAAATCGGCTAAACAATTCGCATTCGCAAATGATTTCGCCGTAAGCACGTCAGCCCGTCTTCCGGAGACAATAACACAAAAGTTATTTTTTTTTATTTGGTAGTAACGGCCAGGCCGTATTGCTAGACTTAAATAATGGTATTAAAACTTATCAAGAATGTTACAATTAATAGAAGTTTAAAATGAATGAAAATAAGACTGCGGCTACCGGAGATGCATTTGAAGCAATCCACATATGACATACGCTTTGTAAGATTGTAGCCGCACCATGGTGCACCCATCTTTCTATTCTATCTATTTCTATTCTATCTTCTTCTTCTGGGTGCACCCATCTTTCTATTCTCACACATGGTTTCTTGTGCTAAATATTATTTCTCATGGCTTGTGATCTGTCATTAGCTCAAATTGACGACCCTATAGATAAAATGATGAGATAAAAGTGAGAGCGTTCTACTGCCCAAACGATTGCACGGTCTTCTTTTTCAATATGTGCATAACGCTTTTCTACGTTTGATAAAGCTCCGTATCACATCGCATCACAACCCGTAAGAATTTGTTCTATCATTTTCTGAAACAGTTGTGGTGCACAGTTTAAACCGAACATAAGTCTGGTTTATCGGAACAATCCTTCACGTGTGACAAACTTAGTATTCCCTCGAGAATATTTTGAAATTTCAACCTAGAATGAAACACTTTAAAATGAATTTCTCATATAATGTATTCCGATTATATTATATGTAACAACACAATACGGCCTGGCCGTCACTACGGAAAAAAAAAAATATATGCAACATTTCTTTACGCAGGTTGAGTTTAAAACATGTTTTAGTTAAATCACGTAAAATTTGTTTAATTAACCTGCATCAAATCACTAACCTGATTGAAAGCGTTTTTGATATCTAAGCGTGAAAACACATTTGCTTTGGCCATATGCGGTAAGAAATCTTAAAACGCAGGTAACGGATGATTCTCCCTTACAACGCTTCATTTGCACGTCGCTTATCTTCACATATGAGAACATTATTGTCTCCTTTAGGAACAACTACTACAGGTTATACCCATTTAGATGGCTCGTTTACTGGCTCTATCTATAACCCCTTGAATCAGTAATTCATCCAACTTCGCCGATATGGTTGAACCACAGCAACTGCGTTTGTTTTTATAGCTATATCCACCATTATATTCTTTACAGTTGTAAGCTTGCGATCTTCTATGTCAACTGCATGTGTTGGAACATAAATTTTCAGCCCCTGTGAATTGTATCACGTCCAATCATCGTTTTTCCATCACCCTTCACGACATAAAAATTTGCTATACTACAGTCGTTCTTTGTTAATAGTGTTTGGTTATTCGAATATCTTTGACTATTAAAGTCAATATTGTTTGAGAATATATACCACCCTGATAGAAAGCTATTTTCTCCGTATGGACGATCTGTACAGCGTAGTGTGATGACATGATACTGTGTGTCTACACTAGCTCAATCGGGTACGACGAACCTGAGCTACTCAGTTCCCGCAAGTGGTGGAAGACCCATCATCGAGTCCGTCGAACCTTCAAGTCCCATACAATTTTGACAAAAGTCCGAAGGGGTTCGTAGCTCAGTTGAGTGTGTGTAGACACGCAGATATGGACTGTTTTCGTATTGGCGCGGATAACAAACGGCTAGGTGCGGAATTTGCGTTTTTAAAATTGAGACTTCTGTAACAGCCCTATAATTTAAGATACAATAAGAACGGTCTAGAAATGTGAGAAAACTATAACTAAAATGAATAGAATTCTTATAAAAAGCATAGAAAAGATAAAGTTTAAATATGTGTTGTTTTGGTAGACCCAATGACAAAATTATCCCTTTACTAGTAACTGTCGAGCATATTGAGTTTAGGGTCCAAAGTAGGAAACTAATCTAACAGAATGAATGTAGTAAAGTGTTATAAAACAAAGAATTATAAATGTACAATGTTTTCACTACTACTATCACTTCTACTACTATAATTAAGCAATCAATCGTCGTTATCTAACATCCTACAATATTCAACTTTTTTATGAGATCATGAAAAGAGTAGTAGAGTAGTAATAGAAACGCATTCATCAGTTTTTCTTCACTATTAGGGGTGTGAACCAAAAGACCAGGAGACATGGAGCCTAATTATGTATCGTAAATTTGTTTTACACTAGCAGATAGCTAGCCAATAACGTAATTTTGGCACGCTCACCTTACAATCGTCGTGTTTAACTTTTAATTCATTTAGCGATAAGAAAAAGAATGGAACAGGAGTGGAATATAATTTATCTTTATAGATCACTAATCTTTTCTAGCCAGTTTTTTTGCGATAGTTAATGACAAATTTGACACCAAAAGCTTGCGGCGTTCAATATTCTAATAGAAATCAATTGGAGGCGTTTTTTGACTGTCTTCCCACACGCAAGAAATGACTATCCTGCAAAGGATACACTTGGTCGAAGATACTTGCTTAATTATTGGGCGCTCCAACTGCTTCGCGGCCTTGGCCTGGTGCTACAAAATCCGAAACCGCTCACGGTTTCGTACCGTCGTCTGCCAATCCATGATCCCAATCTTGGAGGCGGACGCCTCTAGTCGTAGGAAAAAGAAATCCATTATTATTAACCAAAAAATTTAATACACGCTTAAAATCCTTAAATGGGTACTGGATACAGTTCTTAGCACAAGGTATCTACAAAATTTACAACAAATACTACTACTTCAAAATTCCTTTCTCTTACATATATGTGGACGACGTATAACTCTTTATGCCCATAAAATCTGTTGATGATTGTGTCAGGCTACAACACGCGCTCACCACATTTAATAAATGGCTGTGCGATAAACTCCCTTTCCCTGTGCACAGACAAGTGTTTCGCCATGACGTTTACGCGTTCTAGATCACCGGTGTTGTACAATTACCATATAAACAACAAATTCATATCCAGAACTAGCCAAATGCGTGACTTAGGAGTACTACTTGACCATAAACTAACTTCAATTCGAACATATTATTAATCTTGCCAATGGACGTGTAGGTTTGATATTCAGATTAACACAAGACTTCAACGATTTTCATTGTTAAAAAGCTATACATTGGTCACTTGTTAGACCACTGTTAGAATATTGTTCCACGGCATGCTGCCCTTATACATCCGAGTGGATAAACGGCCTCGAGGCGATACAGAGAAAATTCACTCGCTACGCTATTCGCAACCTTAGGTGGATCAACGGATCTAACTTACCGCAATACAATGTGCGCTGTCAAATGTTAAGCCTTGAATCTTTCGAATACTGACGACACAAAAATCAGGCTTTGTTCCTAGCGGGATTGCTTTTAGGAACCATGGACGACCCTTATATGCTAGGTGAGCTCCATTTTATAACACCCAGGCTAACTGCTAGACGTCAACAGATTTTATATCTGTTGCCACTGAAATGCCATAGAAGAAAAACTGATAGCTCGCTCTTAGGTTTTCAGTGACATCTTTCTAGCTCCAAGCGATCTAGAAAAAGATGACAAAATGATACCAAAGAGATCCACAACCATGACAACCGCTACCTGTTGAGAGGCCTGTTCCTTTCTTTGATATTTCTTTCTTTAGAAAGAAAAATATAAAAAAGAATGAATCATGGAAAACGCAACAAAATGGCGGTTTGATTTTGAAACCATCACCTGTGTAGTAGTAAACACACAAAAAAGAAAAAACAACACAAAAAAAATATATATATATATAGGTGTATAATAACAAAGAAAACAAATACCAGAGTGGAAGGAAATCTTAAGGGATGTGACTAAAATTTCGAATCTTACACGCTGCGACAACTCAGAGCTTCCAAGAAACCCACATAAACACGCAGAAGGGAATATGGATGTCATTCCGTCCCAAAATAACAAAATGATAGTACGCCTCTGATTGTACCTTCACTCTGTGGATGGTATAGGAGGCTATAGCTCTATCAACCTATTAAAGAAGAAGAAGAAATGCCATGATACGTTCCTTCAACATGCACTCGCATAAATTTGATTTTAACACGTCTTTATCCTCATTAAAAAAACTGCTCTAAAATAGGGTTAGGGCGTTTCGGTTAGGCGGCATTTGTTATTTTTTAATTTATATTGTATCGTGATTTTCTTTTACCATGTTCTATTGTTGAGTATTACTATGTATTAAATTCGTTAGGCCGTTTCCGGCGGACGATCACATAAATAAATAATAACAATAATAAAAATAATACATTTTTCTCCTATGCAGTATTTTTGCCACTAAAATCTTTACTACAGTCGTTTAAAGGTTTTCTTGATGTAGAGGTTACTTCTTGTAGATTGGTCGCGGAATTATTCAATAAACTTAGTTCAACGCGCAAAAATCTCTTAATTGCTACGGTTCAAAATGATCTTATGCAAGAAGTTGTTTCCATGGACACATTTTGTTTTGTAATTGTTATTTATTATTATTATTATTATTATTATTATTATTATTATTATTATTATTATTATTATTATTATTATTATTATTATTATTATTATTATTATTATTAT
>KB671481.1:92268-149071 GCA_000349105.1 Anopheles epiroticus | reverse complement strand
CTAACAATCACTTCTAACGGCACAGGTTGGGAGTGTAACACAGACCCTTACCTTGTTGCAACTCAACAACTTCGAACCGTACTGTTATTTGATTCATGGAAGAACAGACTTACCTAAAGTCGCAATTTAGATACCCGTCTTAACTTCCGGGTCTATTCGAAAGTTAGCAATTCGAACACCATATCGCATGCCGTTCTTGTGTTTTTCGGTTACGTATTTTACCAAAAGAAAAACGAATGTATCATTTAGTTCGAAAATTTTACCAACGGGATCGACGCTAAACATTTTCTCGTCGGTGAAAAGGATTGTTGATTTTTTTTTCGTTTTACTTGTAGCTCCCGGATGCGGTTGGTAATCACTAGAGTTTTTTTTTCGTGCCCTCGACATCGCCTCGCAATCTTAAGATTCCTTACAATCTTCTGTACTTTAAAGTCACTGATCTCATGTTCCTTCTCCATTTTCCTCATTGAACGCACTGGATTCACCCGAATCTTCCTTTTGATAGCAGCGTTAACCCTCGGAACCCGAGCTGACGTCGCGGACGTTATGTAGCGACCTTCGCGAATAGTTGTCTATACTTTTGTCGGTCTAAAGCTCTTTTAACAGCTCTTTTAACAGTTTTCTCCAGGACACTCCCAATCCGATTGAAATGTCTTTTTACGAAATTTTAACGTGGGAAAAATCACGAAAAGGCTACCGCTTCGTCTTTATAAAAGTGTTAAACTAAGTAGATTATTTTCTTTTATCCACAGCATGCTACGTCATGAGCTATTACGTGCATGCAAAGAAATTACTGTTTGCGCAAATTAAGCTTATTTCTACGATGAGGCAAACATTTTCCCTCCTATAGTAAATCATCTTTCGTATTTAACATTTTGTAACAAATATAACTTTAATTGACAGCAGTACGCCAAGGCCGTTACTGCCGAATAAAAAAACAAGTTATATTTAACACATCTTTGCATATTATAACTGAGAACTCACGTATAAACCGTAATTTACAATAAAACTTTCAAAACATTTATATCATTATACCATTTCATCATAGTAACCATGTCGTGTGGCACGCAGGTGATGTGTGTGGTTAACAGTTCAGTTTCGATCTTGCTGTGAAACCAACCAGTTTAATAAATAACGAGCTCCATGCGACACATCATATTGCCCATTCTGTAAATTACGTCATGTGTCACATAATGGAAATCCTATATTATTATAATTTAACAGTGGATCATTGAGATCAGCCGTGTAAGGCTCATTATGCGACTTAAAATAACTCTGACTCTCTCAGACTACTACAAGGTGCCTTTAAATCATTGTTTAAAATCATTGTTTGAATTATGAAATTTGAATTATTTTAAATTTAAATGGTCATCATGTATTCAAAAGCAAAAAAAAGCAGTAACGTTGCATGTTTAAACAGCGAAACTACTGCAATCTTTTGTACACTTATTCTAATAAAAACTGAAGTAACTAAGCAGCACAGAATAGTAAAACTTAACCCTACTTGAACTCTTAAACCCTTAAACATAGAAGCAGTTAAAAAGTAGCAGATCTATCCCGATCTCGCGTACAGTCTGCTGTAAACCTTTTCCTTAGATTCTTCAAAATCATGAAGTATCGATTACTTCCATCGACACCAGTGCCTTCGCACTACCGTTCCGCGATGGAGGCCCCTTAACATTAGAACGGTTGATTTCCTGCGGGTTGTTGGGCACTATGGTAATGCTTAATAAAAAAATGTATTAAGTGGTGAGTTGCAAAGAAATTTGGTTACACACGTTGGTTCAAACAAATCAAATGTGTCTAGAACAAAACTATATTGGTGTTCCAGCATCTCTTACACGTTGTTTCTCTTTGTTGCTTGTTTAAAATGAACTTATTTTGTACCAAAAATTAAATTAATTTGAATTATACCTTTTTGCGTTTTGAATGTGCCAAAGAACAATTCACATTGTTTGCTTTATTACGATGAATAAAGTACACTATAAAATGAAATTAATTCACTATACCATTCACTGCAATCGTTTTCCTAATCCACTCATCATAGTAATGGGTGCGTACGTGAAGGTCAGGAAATCCCATAGCGCAGCATTTAGTTCCGGATTGCACTAAGGCAACCTGCTTTCCGTTCCATACTACAGGGCTTCCAGAATCACCCTGAAATAGTGTAAATTTGTTGAAATAAAAAAACATCTGCGAAGCATATAATTTTACTTACGTTACAAGCTCCTTGGCCTTCTTTAGAAAGTGAGCACAGAAATCTTTCGTCAAGTGGAATAAATAGTCCTATCGCTTGACAATGATTCACTCCAATATTTTGAACATCAAGGATTTGGGCTCTTTTTGGACTATTGCGTTTGTTGTCAATAACACCTCGACCCACAATTGTCACTGTAGCATTTATGGGAACAATTTTAGTAGAAAGTTCAATCTTTTGAACACGTTTTCCAAACTTCAGGGGGGTCTTCAGACGAAGTAGTGCAATATCGTTACTGAACTTTCCATCGTATCTGTTAAACGTAATCGAAACAATCAATATGTGTTGCTATTTTCCATGCCTTGGTATGCTTACCCTTGATGCGGTATGGCTCGATCGATTAGGTACTTTGTTCCACCTTTACTGTAACTATTTGTTCCGACGCGTACGACAGAAGCATTTTCCTTGATGCTAAAAATATCAAATCAACTCATCAACGACTCAGAAAATATTGTTATTACTAGAACATTGCTATACTTTGAAAGACAGTGCGCAGCCGTCAATATCCAACGGTCGTCTATGATGGATCCTCCACACAAAAATGTGCCGTTGGTCATCAGCGCAGCTAGATAAGGTGCCATTCCATCCTTTAAATCAGTTCCACCGATAATAGGTGCCATTGGGGACATACGATCAAACGTGACTGCTGCAGAGATGCCATCCCATAGCTGCACTACTAACAAGAGCAGAGACACGGTACCGGTCAGCAGCATGATGTTACCTTTCTAGAACTAACTTGTACTGAATATCAAATTATCGCGTGCGACAAGAATTTATACGTTCCTCTAGGACTGATAAGGTGTTCAAAGTAGATATGTTTGTTCAAATAGTAACATTTTTTCTACAACGCTAATTAGTGTCCATCCTCCTTCAGTGATAAGCAGTATGTTTTCTTCCTCCTTAAGTGATAAGCAGTATGTGACTCGCTAGAACCAGGGAATGATCTTGCCTTGCTTTAGAAGTTTAGGAAACTTCCTGTTTGGGCAATCCGGGGACCGGATGGAAGACAACTAGGGGATCTAGTCACATTGGCTATGATATGTCATGTCCTTTCTTTGCACACGGTCTTAGCTTCTTTGCCCACTTCAGATAGTGGCTTTTCCAACATAATTTAACACCAACATTTGAATTTAAAGAGCTTCAAAAAACTGTAAAGCTTTATTTTTAGTGGTTGTAAAAACTTATACTTATTAACTTGTTTACCTTGAACCTGTTTAACCTGTTTTAAGTACTAAGTATAGAAAAGGATGGCAGTTAAATGAACGAAACTTTGCAAATACATTCCTATCAATGGAAATTAATTTATAGGAGAAGATGTAGAGAAGGAATTTTTACATAACCGATTGAAATTGTGTTTCATAAAGTTGTATTTTGTAGTTATTTAGTTAGTTTGATCTTAATCCTGTACTGCAACAATAATTATTCCAGAACACTAAGATTTTTTACTCAATGATCTTGCTAATGATCATGCCGCTCCATAGCATGTGGCATTGTAAAACATTTCTAGATTCAGGAATAGTTTAAGATTTTTGCATCTTTCTAGAATTAAAAACGATGAATAAACCATCAATTCATTAGTTCTGAAAGATTTTCAGACCAATTTTTGGATTAAGAAACAAAATCAAGAGATTCCGATTCTGGTCACCATGAGAACAAACAGATAGAAAATAAGTGCAGACAGTTTTAGGTAAAGGAGTGTAAATATTAGTCCAGTAACGAGGCGAAGACCAAATTGATGATGCACTGCTACCAGTGGCCCTAATAAAAAATTTACGTAGGATTTACGTAGGAATGTCGTACGGATAGGTGAACGCACTTTCAAAGTCGTTCCGTAAATAATAGCGCCATATAGCAAGCAAGCATTTTTGTTTGCAACCTCGTTGTTTGGCATATGACTCAACTATTGAGGTATCAACCATCAACCAACCTAAATGGACCCTACTAGTTAGGTTCTACTGTATCAAAAACAAGCAAGCGGTCGATTCAAAATACAAAAGCAAAACTCCCGATGACATGCGTGCGTCGTATAAACGCGGCTTTTTTATGTTGTTCCCCCTGGGCCGGCAAAGCTTGCCATAGCTGCAGCTATGCCTCATCTTTACAAACGCAAAACAAAAGACAGCGTACAAAACCAAAGCTACCACTCCCTTCGTTTATTAAGGACGCTGAAGAAATGCTTTTAAAGTATTCGAACAAAATGAAAGTGCACAAGTTTTTTGCGATTTTAATAACGGTCGCATGTTTTTCTTCCACGATCGGCGCCCAACCTTGGGAATGTACAAACGGACAGTTCCAGTATGCCCCGGGCAAATGGGAGGAGTTTTGTGTGTACCGGTCGGTAGTGTGGAAGAAAGGAACACCGGAACCAGAAATTTCCACTGCAACTGCAACGAAGGTAGCTCTTGTTGACTCCACATTTACCCGTCTGCCGGACCGTTTCTTCCAAGTGTTCCCCCAGTTAGAATGGTTGGTGGTGACAAATACTAGCCTCGAGGAGTTACCGATCAAGAACCGGATGATGCATGTGTACGCTGTGGGAAATAACATCACACGCCTGCAAGTTGATGGATCAGCGACGATGCTTACAACACTAAGTCTACGGAACAATCCCTTTTCTGACCTAGGCATCATTGGACAGCGTTTGCGAGCATTGGAAGTGCTTGATTTGAGCGACACGGAAGTTGCCACCAGCAAGAACAACGAAATTCAGCTTGTATCGTTTGCTTCGCTCGTAAATTTAACCGAACTATACCTGGTTAAGGTTCAAGCCCACTATGTAGAAAACGAAGAACAAACCACCCTGCCCAAACTGAAGGTGCTCGATCTGTCCGGCAATTTGATCACTCCGAGCAACTTTAATTTTCGCGTGTTCCGTTCGCTGCCCGTCCTGGAGGAGCTTTACCTGCGCAATTGCATGATGGGTACTCTTTTCGTGACAGATATCCGGCAAGATATGCCTTCCCTTAAGCGAATCTTTCTCGATGGAAACAATTTCGACTGCAATCTGCTACAGAAGCTACTGGCACACTTGAACGATAGAGGCATTGTAGCACCGGGACAGTCGAACAAATGTCAGATAGGATACGACAACTTGCAGGGTCTTTGCTGCAAATCGTACGACGATTACTATCCGCCTGTGATTCCCCAGAGTGGCCCAGCTACTAGTACTACCAAGGAGAGCGTTGGCACCACCACCAGCATCATGTCGACAACGAGCCCGGATTCGATCGATGAGATAGAAACGAAGGGCATGGACACGGATGGCGAATCCAGTACATGGATAATTATCTTAGTAGTCATAGCTTTGTTCTGTCTGGCCGGTTTGATTACAGCAGTGGTTCTGTTTAAGATGAAAGTAAAAAGACACCAGCAGGTACCAACAGTAGATGATGTAAGCCATGAGTTATAGGATACCTAATCGAGCCATTGAATTCAGCTTTAAAAAATGTAAAAAAAGGTTTCTTGTTCCCGTTTGATCTGTGGACCGGATTAAAAAAGAAACCAAGCATAGCCATGTGTTTGAACACCTTTTCGGCCTAGTATTAACAGTCTTGTCCCGAGTCGCGGGGTGAATGCGTTCCCAAAGGAAACCACGTCGTTACTTGAATTAGCGCCTAAGATGAATATCTCATTTGTTTATTTAAAAACCTTTTAAAATTTACATACTTTCGATTTTGAATTGATGTGCTCACTGGTTAGAATCGTTGGAATATTGTTGAAAATGTATTAAAAAGGTATTCTATTTGGTATTTCCTAATCGAGTCGAGTACCGCGTCACCCGGGAACAGTTTGTACAGGAAAATTGTTTGTTTGTCAGTTCATGGCAAAACACGTGCCTTGTGAGAATCATCATCCGGGAACACACTTAAACTGGAATCAAATTTTGCAACTTATTAAATTTTGTATTGGGTTGAATGGAAAGATTGACTGCCACCGGTGCCGTTCTTTCTCATAATGCATCCTAAATCAACCCCAACATTTACTGTACACGTACAGAAACAGCGATTTGTGTGATGTTTACTATACATTATTATATTAAAATAAAATTTATATTTGAAATGTACAGAACATCGTCGTTCTTCCGCGTATCCTTTTATCCGCGCTTTATATAAATTACAGTTTAAACGGGAAATATGTGATGAAAAGGAACATTTGAAGGACATTTTGAAAGTACCATCACAGTTACAGATTTATCATAATTCAAGACTCTTTTAATGCAATATTCGATAATTATTTGAGATATAACACTTAAATGAAGTAAGCTTAGCGTTATCATACTTGTTTTTCATTACAAATTTTGAAAAATGTGATATACCGCCCAATTTATCCAACAATCCTCGCCCATCAACAAGATTCCCAAAGAGCCCGGATGCTTGACGCTCCGCTGTTTAAAGGTTTATGCATGTTGTCGTGCTATTATATGTATTAACTGAAATATCAATGCAAGTTTGGCGTTGCTTGTTGCATAGGGAAAAAATCTAAACACTGTTGTGAGATTTTATTATCTGATGAAACTATACTATACAAAAATTTGTACAATCCGTGAATGTTCCGCAGAGCGATCTCGTGAATCGATACATACCTTTCTCTCTCTCGCTCTCTGTCCTAATTATTATGGCGTCGTTTATAAAATTAAATCTCAATTAAAACATCATGCTTATACAATTATGCAATTTGTGTTCTTCATACTCATTCCAAGTGCCATCCTTCATTGTCCAAGTGCTACTTCGAATTTAGCCTCATTCATCCGACATGCCAAGCTCCTCGTGAAGGTGTGGATACCGTTCGGTGTGTCTCTTCACTATGTGTTGCAACCATTCGTACTTCGAGCTGAGAAATTTACAGCACAGATCACACTGTATTAACGTTATTTGTCGTGCGTCCTGTAAAATGAAATAATAGGAAAGAACATTGAATAAGCCATTCGAGACGTAGTCGCCAAAAACCACCTACCGGATTTTTTTCCCCATTCATACACGTTTCATCGCTCGCGTGCTCGTAAACCACATGCTCTAACCAATCGTCGGGCACTTTAAACCGCCTGCGACAAATCTTACATCCGTACCATGTTCGAAAAGCTGTCTTCGGTATGATCTGTTTATTGTTGATGCTGCTGCTGTTGCTGGTTGTCGACTGTTTTACCTCGATGCATGGCTCGGTGGAAGGGGCCGGATGGCTCTGTCGTCGAGTCATTCGATTCGTCAATTGTTGCCGTTGCGTTATTTGCTGCACAGTTGTACTGGATGGTATGGTTTGTAGGGCACGACGTAATTCCTGTGCTTTTGTGGAGGGTAGTGGAGCCGGAGGCAAGGGTTCAATCGGTACTTTAACACATTCCTTTTCCAATTGTTCCTTTTTGACTATTCTCGGCACTTCTTCTATCCCCCTATCGATACGTATGATAGGATTATAGGTGCTGTGTCGTCGTTTGAGCCGATCGATACGATGTAACGTTGAATTATCTATCGTCTTATGCTGTGGTGGTGCTGGTGGTGGTGGAAGTGGTGGTGATAGTATTCTCGGTTCTGGTGTTGTTACCGTGGATGGATTGCCCATCGAGCTTCCATTCACGATGCTGTTCCGTTCGAAATCCGTTACCGCATCGTCGTCGTCTCCAGTGTCGATGTACAGCGGCCTATCGTCGTCAAATTCTTCATCATCTTCGTCGTAATCATCACCTTCTTCTTCGTCTTCCATCGAATCAATGCTTTCGTCAAAATCATCGTCCTCCTCCTCTCCCTTCACATAATCCTCGTCATCATCTCCATCGTCGTAGTTCTCATCGTTGTCCACGCTTATCGCATCTTCCGATTCCTCCCCCGCGTCCTTTTCCTGTGCATGCTGATTCCGTCCATTCCGCTCGCTTGCAGCCATTTCCGAATCAGAGCGCAACAAATCGAACCCAACCTTAGAGGACACTTCTATGTCCTCCACTTCAGCATCACTGCCAAAGCTTATTCGGTTTTCATCCTTTTTCGCTTTCTTACGTCTCTTTTTGGGTCTTTCGTATGTCATCGTCGAATCTTCAGAAGCCTCGCTAGACGACGGTGAGTAGGAAGAGTCAGAAGACTTCGATTGCAAAGCGTCGGTTCTGGTAGACTGTCGCACAGAATTCGATACAGAGCTACGGTCTTCAGGTTCATCTTGCGGACTTTCCTCACCATCAGACGATGGCTGCTGCAATTCATGGCTCGTTCGACTCGACCCTTTACTATCGGACATTGCGTCCCTTTTTTCTTCGCTCCATACGCCACGTATACGGAGCAGGTAGCCGCAGCGCAGGAAATCGCCAATCAGATCCTCCTTAACCGACACCTTCCCGGTGTACATAAACTGTAGAAGGAGCTGCATCACGGGTTGTGAAATTTCCGGCTGAAGCAGCACGGTCAGTGGACTTCCGTTACTGCCTGGTTTAAGCGCACCCAACATGCTAGAAAAAAACTATTACCAACATGGTTGTTAGTGAGGTGAGGATAGTGATTGGGATAGTGAAGAATTGGCTTACTTCACTAAAGTTGGCTAGCACCATGCGATGAGCTGGCATCACGCACGTGATACCCTCATGGCATGTAATAAGCATAACGTCTGCATAAAGCTGATTGCTGTAATAAACAAAATGAGAGTAATAAGTAATAATAAGAGTAAAAATCCAATGAGTATTTTTTTACCTATACAATTGGCTCAAGAAATTCTCTATAGCGGCATGCCGGTACGATCCTTTAAAGTGAAATACTTGGCTCGACTGTGACGTTGCCGATTGCACGGAAGGTGGTACTACGAAAAATGAAAATTGGTCATAGTTTATAATACTTTAGCGGACACATCAGCACAGAATAGATACCTTTAAAATCAATCGATGAATCACTATTCGTATCAGCACTATCGTTTGATTCCGACCCATTTCCATTTGCTTTCGAGCTTGTCTCTACATCTGCTTCTTTTTCAGGTTTCACTTCTGGTGCTGCTTTCTCTTTCCGTTTTCGATCTCCTAGCTTTGCCGGTTCTTCGTCCGTTTCTTGTCTCGAATTATGTTTTCGTTCCTGTACTGGCTCATGGTGCGGTGCAGATTCAGAATTCGTATTATTCGCTTTGTGACCATTCCCTTCCGACTGTTCTTTAATCGTTGTTGACTGTTGTTGTTGTTGTGCGTCTAAAACATCCCCCGAATAATGTTTCAGCACCGGTAGATTCTGCTGTTCACCGGCAAGGAGCTCTTCATCTAGTTCTACTAATTCATCAATATCTTGCAAGTTTTCAACAAGATCGTAATCTATTAAGCTGTTGAAATTATGTGTGTTATTCGAATTCATTTCCAACGCTTCATCTATAGCGAGATCCATATCCAAATCTTCGGACATGTCATACACGGTCCCACCACTCACAGTCCCAAAACCAACTTTATACTGTACCGGCGTCTCGTAATCGTAGAATTTCCCTATTTTCTTGTACAGAGTCCATTTAGATGGTTTGCCAGTTTCGAACACCGTGTTAGCTTCCTTCCTGTGTTAAAACATCACAAGGGGTGACATCAGTGAGCGCACTGGACAGACATTAAACCACCGCCACTACTTACCTGTACTTCCCGCTAAGATTGTTTATTCGGCATCGTATATCCTTTTCGGTAGCTTCGTTAAAGCCTACCGCATGCATCTCGTGCACCATCAGTTCGTAAATCTCATCATTGCCACGACCCGATTTCAGATCCGAGTAATACTTTTCCCATACGTCTACCAGCAGTTCGAGCTGGGCTTGGCTCCAGCGATTTTTACTTTTAATTCCCCGACGCGTTAACATTTTGGGCATGACGAGCGCACATTCACGGGAGAAAATGCTATAAAATTAGGATGAAACTGTAACAATTATCTTTATAGCCTTTATATTTTAGGAGGGCTTCTAAAGTATAAACAAACACACAAACGCTATTGCGCGCTTTGACATGGCGATTTGACGTTTCAGAGGAATCATAACAAAAATGGCATATTCCTTCCCTTCCAAGAAGGTGTATAAAGAAGTTTTATTTCTTTAATTTGTCATAAAAATGATTTTGATGGCGAAAATATAGTTATATGTACCAAGTATGAATCATGCACTGAGACGATAAATCCAATAAAAGCTGGAATAGAATCAGAATCGAAACACAAGCACGTGTGTAGAACTCAACTGCAGGCTATAAATCAATTGTTTAAATCCCCAGGAAGGTTTCGGTGTGTGCAATTTTCCTGGAAACATGGTATGGAAATTTAAAGCACATAATTCATGACGAATTATATTTTCCATTCGTATTGAGCATGATGAACGATTTCAGAGTCTGTCGCTAATCTATTATTCGAATCGAATTGAGCTGTTTCGGATAGTCGATCAGCAACATGAAGAACACAGTACCAGCAATATAAAGTGCTGATGTGACAAGACTTTGTTTTCCATTCGTATTCACACCTGAATGCATTTATATCCGTGATTTTGCTTTTAACAGATTTATGTACTGCAGCCGTTATGTAAATTCAACGTGAAGTAAAACGTTGCCTTTAAAAGAAATTCGTAGATCATTCCGGTGATCGAATGGTAACGGTGTGGACATCTAGTCTCAATTCCCATTTGGATTATTCCTGCCCCATACCACACGCTCTATTGGTGCCGTTTGCAAAATGAGAACAAAATTGCAAAAATAGAGGTATCAAGAAAATAAAATTAATCGCCAATAAATTGTGAAATAATTAAAACGTATATTTCGACATGTGCGCAAATGATTCGGCCTCTATGCTCCTAATGTTGTTTTCTTTAAGTTCTACTACAAGGTCCTTACAGCTTAGAGTGTTGTATAATTTTCTACTCGTAACTTCTTTTGTATCCACATCCATACTTTTGCTATGCAGCAAAAAGGTTGCTAAAATTACTGAAGCAACATTTCATAGCCAGTTTAAAATAAAAAAACGGAAGTGTGTATGTGAGGGGGGGGGGGGGTAAAATAGAGTATATGTCATAAAATTGTTCAATCGAGGTTATCATCGTTTGTTCGTTTTTCTTCGTTCTATCCCGCCATTATATTATTTCGCCACATCTCCGGAACGAATGAGCGCCATCCCGCCATCCAGCCGTGAGTATCATTAATCAGCCGAGCTAGAGGAAGCGATAGAACGAATTTTGCTAATACTGGGCATCGCCTCATCTGCAGAGAGTAAATAAGGAAGTAAATTATTAATAAAGCGTAAAAAGCTTGATTCTACGTAGAAGAGATGCCCACCCGTAAATTGCGCCATTTGTTGATGCAACTCGGCGGTGCGATCGCTATGCATTAGCAGCACGTGTTGAGCCCAATCGACGGCCGTCATGAATAACTTCCCGCAAAAATCGCATCGCATGTTGTTTATTGGCGTTTCCTACAATAGAAGAAGGGCATAAAATATAGCACACATTAGTACCTTTTTCCCTGCTTCTATGCAACTCTGAAAAGACAATCGGTGGCTAGGACCATCGTTTGCTCACTTCTTCGGTCATCCGGCTCCGTTTGCGCAGCACTTCCGAAGCGTCACCGTGGCAGCTAATGATGTGCTGCAGCAGATCATCGGTATTTGTAAAGCATGCACTGCAAAGGTCGCAGTTCATTGAGGATTCTGTTGGTTGTTGCTGGTGCGAAGAGTGAGAAGGTTCCTGTAGCTGCTGCGGTGGCGGATGTGGCTGCTGTTGACGATCATTTTCAATCACTTGGCCACCCAACAATTGTGGCTGTGTGTGGGGCGGCGGTGGCTGCTGCGGAGGATGTTGCAGCTGTTGTGGATGCAGCTGCTGCTGTTGCTGTTGCTGCTGTTGTTGCTGCTGCTGCTGCTGTAGAGAGTAATGTTCCGGTGCTTGAGAAGTTTGTGGCGATTGCTTAGGTCTGCCATCTGCCGATGGCTTTGATTTAACCACCTCCTCCGGGAGGATCATAACATCTTCATCCGAGTCATTGTCATCATCGAGGTCGTCCCATTCGGTCGGTTCCTGTTTCACGTCGGATAGGCTGCTGCTAAACAAAGCGGCCGCTCCATGGGCCATCGCACGCATCGAGCTGGCGTGCAAATCACGCTGAATGGCAGCGATAGCGAGACGCTTTTGCTCGTCCAGCGCATCTAGCGCGGACGTGCCCGAATCGGACGCCACCTCTGACTGCAGGTCGGTCGATTTCAATGACGATCTACCAGGCAGCGGTCGGTTTGGGTCGCTACTATCCTGAGTTGAGGTACCTGGTTGACGGTAGTGCATCTTAGAACGTGGTTCAGCTCCTGGCATCCGGCGTTTGTTTCCCAGGCCCGAGCCCTGCTGCTGGCTGCCCGATCTGCTTTCGCTCCAAAAGCCTCGAATCTTCAGTAGCTCGCCACTGCGCAACACATCGTCCACGTTATACTCCGGTACGGAAGATTGCCCGGTGTACATGTACTGCATCAGTATCTGCATCGTTTGGTGCGATATGCTTCCCGGTAGAACGATATACGTGTTGGAGTTTTGCGGTACATTCAGCTTGTCGAAAATGTTTGCAAAATACTGTAAGCAGAAAGGAGTGTTAAAAAAAGTACAGACGTTTGTATTAGGATAGAGATGGCTCTCGAGGCTTACCATACTGAAGTTGCCCAACACCATACGATGCGCTGGAATTGCGAATGTTTCACCATCGTGACATGTAACCAGCGTCACATCTGCATAGCGAGGATTGCTGTAGAAATGAAAAGTATTTAATAGGTGAATAATAATGCAAAACAGCTCGCAATGCTAAAACCTATACTCACAAGTACAAATCGGTGAAAAAGTTGTCAATATTCTCATGCCGATAGTTGCATTTTAGCTGGTACACCTTAGTTTTACTCTCCGGTGGTTCTGAGGAAAAACATTTTCTAATTAAACAAGTTTTTTTTCTTTCCCAAATATTTTAAAACGAAGGCAGAGAAGACGTCCCAATTAGACGTCTTTTGTCATTTGTACAATTGTCGCAAATATCAATCACGTAGGCCTTTCGCACGTTGGTATAACTGTTCACTGTAGCGCTCCTACAACGGAGGTCATTAAAAATGGCCTACCTTGTGCACTACCAACACACACTGTCACCCCTCCTCCCCACTCACCTTCCAAGCTCTCTTCCTGAGTCTCGGCCGTTTCATCCAGCCCGCCCGCATCATTGCTTAGGATATTGTGAATCTTGTTAAAAAGCGGCCAACGCGACGGCGATCCACCCGACAACGTTAGCATCGATTCCTTCCTGTGGAAATGAAAAGCAGCATACCTCTCACTGTAGCGCACCATACATCACATCACACTCTCGCGATGACACAAAATGCGTCCCCCGCCTCTAGGTTAGAGAGCGTGGGAAAACGTGCCGCTGGCGTGTTTCCGCGGCGGGATAATTACCTGTACTTGGCGGAAAGGTTATTGATCCGGATTCGTATGTCCTCCACCGTAACCTTACATCCGCTCTTCTCCAGCTTGTGCTTCATCTTCACGAAGACGTGGTCATTCCGTCGGCTCGATTTCAGCTCACGGTAATGCTCGGCCCACAGATCGATCAGCAGTTCGATTTTGGAAATCGACCACCGGTTTTTCTTCTTCTTGTACATCTGGCTGAGCTCCATTTTCCTTCGCAGTTTGGTCGAGTCCAGTCGCGGTGCGCCTTTCTTTCACACTTTATGCTCGTTAATTATGCTTCGATTTTTTAATGCTGTTCCTCTCTCCCCTCACGCTAATTTCGCGTCCTCTTTCTTTGGCCAGGAACCAAGCGTTGCTGCAACATAAACAAAATACATGGAGTTTGACATTTGACATAAGTCAAGATGTGTATACAAGCGGTGTGTCCTCAGCCATCTTGTCAAGTCAGCATGCTTGTCAATTTGAAGCATTTTCGCGGCAGTTCCGCGAATTGCGTGTTTGCAGTTTTGTAAAAAAAAGTGCAAATACGACGGCGTAATGATGTAGAAGTGCATTTATAAATTATCTGTTCTATATATTACTTTAAACCTATTCTAAATAACCGTGTAAGTATTTTTCGATTTAGTCCATGCAATCCTTGTTATTTAGGTTGATTAAGAGTGTCCAAAACCGTTCACAATTTAAACGTTCCTATGTTTACCCAGGGACATCCCTGCCGTGAGGAGGGACAATGGAGGAGCTGATACAACGGCGAACTGTACGAGCTGTACACGATCTCTCCGTTGTGCAGCGGATTAAGCTCGCCCAACTCCGGTGGGCTGGCCATGTTCTACGCATGGACCCGGAAGACCCAGACCGTAAAATCCTCTTAGGTCGTCCACATGAACAGAGGAAGCGTGGTAGGCCCAAGCTGAGGTGGATGGATGGCGTTGAGGCTTCCACCATCAAGGCCGGGATAACGAATTGGCAGAAGACGGCGTGAGACCGTGAACGCCTTCGGAGTTTGCTGCAGCAAGCCAAGACCGCGAAGTAGTTGTAGCGCCCTATAATTAGGTAAGTAAGTAAGTAAGAATGTCTACCCAGAAATATTATTCCACGCGTCAGTTCGGTACCTCTTCTGAGGAATACTTTACTTTCTTGGTCCTTGTAAAATACATAACATTAATATGATAGGTCGGCATCCGAAATCAACGTCTCTATAATAATCTAACAAACAACCAGCTTCAGTGGCGGACTGGAGGGTTTCACCGGAAGGAGAGCCATGTTAATCTTACTATATAAACGGGCTTCTACTGCAATTCCTCCCAGGGCCTACAAAGAGTTTCGCTCGGTAAAGATCAGCTTCTGCAACATGGTGAAGTAAGTTCAGCTGCCGTCGCGCAGCGGATGTACTTTTATCAGAAATCTTGCAGGAATTGAGGATGTGCTATATGGCCACTGCTTCAATCGTTTCAAAATATTCGTGCTAGAGGTAAAAGATTTGAAAAGGGTATTGAGTGGTTGTTGCATGGCAGGTACACAGCTCATTGCTACTGTCGGTGGTCGCATTGGACCCAAAATATACGAATGCCTAAAAGGTCATCCTTTGAGCCATGTACACATAGTTTGTAATCACAGGTATCTTTATTAAGTAAGAGATAGGTCTCTTTGAATCAACCTCTTTGTTTTGGCTCAAATCTTTTGTGGTAGTAAAAGATTTCATTCATTGCCATCTAGCAAGTAATGTTGATTAACGTGGTAGTGAAGGGCGGGTCGGAGCCATTCAAATGCTACCCGTAGCGCTCGCGATGTCGAAAATGTGATTCGAATAGGTTCGGTTGAAGCAAACGAATTTGGAAGGTTCTGCCACAATAACGCGATTCTGACTTACAGGTTCATTAGTTTAATACAAGAGATGGGTGATGAAATTCGACAAAATCCATTCGGAAGTGGCTCCGGAAGCTATATGCAATGCTACAAGCTCGGAATTGTCCGGAACCGCTAGTCGGCAGCTGTTGCTGTTTGGAACTGCCAGAAGCACGGAAGTCGGAATCATTTAAACTGAATATATTTTTAAAAAATCCGAAATTTTAGTAATATCTTCAATGATACATAAATACAGATCTGATGGGTATGGCCCCTGACAGCTCCGATTGCCGACTAGCGTCTCTGGACAACTCCTTACTATTCCGGCGAACAGCTCCAACGAAGCCGTTGGTCTGACTTATCCGTAATTGGATCCGTAATAACGATGGTGAGAAGCGGTGGGTTTAACCGCACACATATTACTAGTTCGTTCGAGTTTGATAGGTTTATGCGAGTTCAGTAGTTTCGATAGGTTCGAACTCGTACAAGCCTACCGAACTTGTACGAACTTTCTGAGTTCGCTGCACCTACGGGTCGGAATCGATTCCGATTGCCGTACTCCCTGCTTCTGGTTGATCCGTGGAAGGAATCGTATGACTTAACACTAACTTGGAATCGTATGACTTAACACTACAGAGCGTTAATTGTTACAGCCATAAATTTTAAACTTGGTATTAAGTGTCCCATATAGAAGCATTAAAATTTCTAAATGTTTTTTTCACGGTCATTGTTATACCCAATGGTGCGTTATTCAAACTTTAACAAAAATGTAGAATTTGTAATTCGATAAATGGCCCCATCAATAACATTATGAAAAGTCTTTGTTTCCTACATAGGAGAACACAAAAATGTACATTTTTCACTCGTATCAAGTCCACATTCGGTAGCTGTAGTGTCAGCGCACACCGATGCCTTTAGCATAAAATTATGCTCTCATGGTTTGGGACGCGCGAGAGCCCATTCGCAGCTGTGAGTCTAGCATTGATGCATGAGCCCCAGAGAGGATTCTAGCAGAGCAGGGAGCATTAGCTAGTGCTGGTTCTCTGTTGTTTGTTGTTATGTTACCACCCCTCGAGTGAATCACGATCCTTGGCGGCGGTGGTGAACGCGCGTGTCCTGGTCAAACAGTGTATATTTTTGCGGTGCAAAAGGTGGTTCCAGTTTAGGCGGGACCTGCACACGGCTTGTTCGGAGTGTTTGTGCTTCCTGTTTTTTGTGGGCCGAAATAGTTTCATACAGACTGATTCTCCAATTCAACGTAGCAGGTGTAGTAGGTAGGTTTGATTTTGGTTTTGCATCGTGATTAGACGAGGGAAGATGTTTCCTGGTGTTCAATGTGCCATAAGGGAGCTGCTGGTAGGCGAGCCGATGCAGTGTATGCAATTAACCGGTACTAATGACGATCGACTTCTTAACTCATTTAATGCCATCGTATGTCTCCTGCTGAAAGCGTAAAAGTAGTTGTGGTAAAGCTGAATCCATTACATGAAGTGTTAAGGGTCGAAACGATTCCCATCACACCTCGTTGTTTATAGCTAATCAATTTATCGATCTTTTCAATTTGCTGCTGGTGGGAAGGCGTGGGAAGTTCGGGTTCGTTCAGTTTTTTTATCCTATACCTAAAGTTGTTTTTTGTAGCGAATTTATGTGCAAAATTTTGATAAAACCTAGAATGTCCAATTGCTCAAAGCAATATCATTCGTCCCAAAATGAACTCAAAATACATTCCTGAGTGTATAAATTAGCAAAGCACTGTCTTTCAGTCGAGATTTCAACAAGATTTTGCTGCACCTTATGGGCTAAGCAAACATGTGGAGCAAATATATCGGGTGTTGAAAAGTTTTGTTTCTCTCCTCCTTTTTGGTACGGCTATGGCTACCAGACGACATCGTGAAACGCCCGCGTTCGCAATGCGTCAGATGACAGTAATCGATATTCAATCGATATATGGATCCGTGTCGCTGGTGTTTCACCGTTGGCAAACAACGAACGTCGCTGTTGGCCGCGGTACTCCATGTGGATGTGTATAGGTGTTTTTTTTTTTCTGTAGTCGTATTTGTATGACTACAAACATAATCAATTTTTAGTGCTTTGGTTGCACACGATTGATAATAACATTAGGGCGCGAAAGAGTTGTTTGTTTAATCAATTGCGTTTTTAAAGGATATGAAATTTTGAGGTGCTTACAAGTATGCGTGCATGATGCAGTTGTGTAGGCAAGATGTAACTTGCAAAAATGCCTAATTTAAGTAATAGCCACTGTCATTACTTTTAGATTCTTCATGGCATGAAAATAGTTTCAGATTGATGAAAATGATGTTTTGATATATTCAACATTCATTTTTTTTTGCTTATCTGTCTGTTAAAGAGGATTTAAATAGTTTTAAGATAATTTGAGCTAGATTTGTGGCTACATGCCTAGAAATTGACTCTCAGTTATGGCCAGACTCATGTTTAGGATAGCTGCCTTGCTTATTAATGTTGGTGAGTAAAGGATCTTCTACATGTACCTAATTTATTCGAGGAGCTTTTGTTACTTTGCATATGCTCCTTATCTTTGTGAGTTACAACAGTTCTGGTGTTGCAGAATCTCTCTTTGCCTACGAGTTTATTTTAATTAACCGACAAACTACTTTCCTTTCCGGAATCGCGTAGTCTCCTGTAGGCCCGTATCTTGCTTTCGTAGCTGTTCGTCCTTTCAGATTGCAGACGTGTGAGATGTAGACGTGTAGTGGAGAGTAAGACAAATGAAAGACAGAAAAAACACTGCTGCTGTCCTTGTTGGAAGTCACGACCGTTCCGAAATAGCACTACCTTGCTATTATTTCTCGGTTATTAACAGATAAATGGCTTTCCTTAAAGGGTTTCTGTGTTTTCCTGCAAGCTGGTGCCTTTTTTTTCTCTAAAGTGTTCTCTAAAGTCTCTCTCCAGACGTGTAGGGGATATAGGGGTATTATGGAAAGACAAAATGATTCGTTATTTTTGCCACGCATGCTGAATAAACTTTCATATTTTGCTGAACCATCATGGTGTCGGGCAAATGATATAATTTTTTAGAATCAAACCAGATTGGGCTCGAAATGAGGATCGTTAGAGGTTTTTTAAGTTTAAATTTCTTGACGGAGTAAATTCATTGAAGCAAATTTTAAACTGCCTGACTGTGGTTGCTCGAATGCCTAGTACTCGAAAAATGCGTTCTACCAAGGTGAATAGAGGTATGTCAGCGCACGTCAGTTTTTGTTTTGGTTTTCTGGTGTTGTCTTGCAGAGAGAGAAAAAAAGCTCATCGTGAAATATTAAATCCTTTTCCCAAAGAATACTAAAAGTCTGCATAATAGAAACGGATTATTGCCTGCATACTCTGGGATACATAAAAAGGACCGGGCTGTATTGTTGACGGTACCGAAATTGGGATCTTTGCAAACGAGTTGCTGGTACGGTTGAAGTAAGAAAAATCGATAATCCATACGGTAATACATCGTTTAGAGTAACATGAGCAGAACGGAACTTAAAAAACCAGGGGGGACACATTTTATGCAAAACGATACTAATGTGGCATTTGTGGCTCGTTTGTTCAGGTCGCTTGTGTTGCTGCAGCGATGGCCTCTGGAAGTACGCCTGCCTTCCACTGCATAGTCTGTACGCTCACGAAAATTCCGTTTGCATCATTGAGCAAAGAGAGCCAACAAAAAATCGTACGAACCGGGAGGCCTGTCTCGCAGATGCCCAATTTAACGTCCCGTTGTTTGAATTCGCTGAACCTGCACGTTACGGACTGGATGACGGGTTGCGATCGGGAACGGAAGCTCTACTGTTGGCCCTGTCTGCTGTTCAATACCTCCGAGTACGATGTGTGGGGAAAGCGTGGCTTTACTGACTTTCCTCGGCTAGCGACGGCCAGGGCGGAACATGCAAAAAACGCGTCTCATCACGCGAAAAGTAAAACGCTCAAACTTTGGATTGAAACTGCTAGCGAACAGAGCGACAGCAGTGGAGAGGAGGAAGACGTCGAGTGTATTCCGGAGTTGGACTTTCTGAACATGTCCGCTTCCGAACTGGATGAGGAAATCGACGTGAAACCGAACGTGGAGGCGCTCAATGCTAGCATTGGTTTCCCGCTGGGCGTAACGCCTGTGGTTGATCTGTGCGAGACGGCTAAAGATGGCAGTGGACCTGTAGTCCATTTTGAACCGTCAGCGATTGTGGTTGATTGTGAAGAGGATGACGCACCAAACGATCCGGGTGGGCAGGGAGAAAACAGCCAGGCAAGCAGCGTTTCTACGGATGTACCAGGACGAAGGAAGAGTGTGTCGTGTGTGGAGGAGTTGGCACGAATTTACAGTAGGTTTCAGACAGTTTGGGGTCTACATTTGTGCCACATGGGCTCCCTGAAATGGTGTACCAACTGTCTTATTATTTATGTACTTTTCAGAAAAGGGACAACAGGATCAACAGGATACAATCGGTGATAGCATAATGTCACACACGATACAGAGCGGCGCGGAAAAGTATCAACTTAAATGGCACTCTCATAATCAAAACATGAATGTGTCCCTTTCCAATCTCTACAAGTAATAGTAAATTTTCTCCAAAAAAAACGTGTGCTAGAAATTGAAATCTTTTCCGTTTTAGAAATGACCGTTACGCGGATGTTATGCTTCTAACCTGCAATGGGGAAGACAGCTGCACAATACCAGCCCACAAACTAATACTCGGCACTTCCAGTTTGGTACGATAATGCGAGCCGAAAGACACAAGAAATTTTAGTTTTTGAGTTGTATTTCATCTTGCCTTTTTACAGTACTTTGCCAACATTTTCGACAAAAATCCTGTACCGCTTAACGCGGTAACTTACATAGTGCTTCCTCCTGATCTCACCTTTCGCTCGATGCAAATCCTCATCCAGTACATGTACACCGGCGAGTCGACCGTTTCGACAGACATCCTGAACGAGGTGCTTCGCGGTGGAGAAATACTGAAAATTCGTGGTCTCTGGCGAAACGATTGTCCAAAGCCGTCGTCTGTAAGCGATGGTTTACATGGTGGCAATGGAGGTACTGTAAGCAATAGCAAAGAACCGATGGATGGTTGTGCTGGTCGGTTCGTTAGTCCTGTTACGGTTACGATACCGCCGAGCGGGCAAGTACCTTTTGTGCCACATCATATTCTATCATCTTCTACTGGTCCGCTAATACACGTAAAGCGCGATATGGCAATCGATCCGGGAGAAGTTGTGGTTCGTCAGCATGTGGCCGATGGTACACGAACACGCTCGTTGTTTTCGTTAAAAAGCCAAGAAGCTGGCAACCAACAATTAGGCGAAACTGCTCCACCTAATTCCTTCCAGGAGCAAAACGATGGCCCTAGAAAAGAGTGTGAAAATCGTGAAAAACAAAAGCAACAGAACACTGGTTCGCATGTTTCTGGTGGAAATGTACAGTCGAGTACAAGTAACGAAATTAACAGTTGCACAACGAAACCTTCCGCAGAACGTGGAGGTATGCCACGAGAGTTGAATTTTCTAGACGTAAAGGCAGAACCGGTCGAGTGGAGTGATGTTCGAGCGGGAGAACTAGCGATACCTGGGAATGGTGAGCAAATGCAAGACAAGGATGACACCGATACAAGGATTCCAGCAAGGGAGATAAAGTCTGAAGACTGTAACACATCCACCGGGACGGAAAACACACGCTCGTCTTCATCATCCACAGAGCAACCGACGTACTCTCCGCTAACGTGCGAGCTTTGCAGCGAGACGTTTACCATACCCGGCGAATGGGTACGGCACATCGAGAGCCATAGCGATACCTCACAAACACTTCCGAAGCGAAGGCGTCGGGCAGAGGAGGTATGTTTTCTTTTGCATTCAAAATGCTTCGTCTATTGATAGGTAATATCGTTACTTTCTTTTCTAGTCCGAAGCTACCGATGAAACAGCCGCATTACGGTGCGATCTGTGCGCAACATTCTACGTAACACCCGCTGACTGGGTACGGCATGTACAGAATGCCCATACCGAATCGGAATTGGCAGCTTGCAATAAACGTGTCTCAACAAACCATAGACGTGTGGCCCCATCCTCCACTTCCCAGCATTTTCCGACAACTGTTGGGGATGGTTCTGCAGCAGTGTCAGAAAAGCTGTGCAATATTTGCAATAAATCCTTTCCTTCCTACGCCAGCATGGTAATCCACAGACGGACTCATAGCGGTACGTATGGTGCGAAAGTGCACACGTATTGTAACGATTCGTTTGTAAAGTACATTGTTTGTTTGTTATAGGCGAAAAACCTTTCTGTTGTGAAATATGTAACAAGGGCTTCACATTAAAATCTAACCTCATACGACACATGCGATCGTTACACAACCAGACGGGATATCAGCCTGCTTCACCCCACACCGACCCGGACAGTCAGGATTCTGAGTGAAGGGTGAATTGTTTGCCTCTCATTAGGAGTCTCATTGCTCTTCTTATTTATTTGTAAATTATTCATACACGTTCATCTGTAGGATAAACGATTTCAGTATCGGGATAGTGTATAGTGTTTTATTTAAATTTAAATATCTTATTTATTGTATAAAAACGGTCAAAACATGCAAGAGATTGTTGTTTCAAATATTCTTTTGAGTAATCAACATCCTGTGCGATCTATTGAGAAAGGTTAAGAAATTGGTAAAGGGCACGAAATTAAATTCCACTTTTTTGCGCATCTCGGTTTAACGGTGCTTTCAAAGCTCACCAGCACGACGGCTGACGTCGTTTTTGACAACACTTTTAACCCTTGCGTACTGTCAACACATTGGCGTGCGCTTCTATAGCAACCTTGATTTTGCCTGGGTTGATGATTACCTGATCTGAAGGCGCGTTATTTACCAAAAGTTGGCAAGGGCATAAAGACGTACATTTTCCGCTGACTAGAAAAAAACAAGCCATCCGTCTGGCAGAGTAAAACATTACTTCCTTTAATCGTTTTCTACCTGGTTGTGCGCATCAGTCGTTTCTCAAGTACGGGTGCGAAACCTTAGCAACGCGAATCAGCAGCAAAAGAAAAGTGTGTTGTCATCAGCAGCAGCAGCAGCAAAAGCGCCCTTCCTTTTCGCCTTGAAACGGTGTGATAGTGTGGTGTGACGGGACGGTGTGGTGTGGTTTTTCCTGCGTAGTTAGCAGTGTTGGCGTGCATCGCCTTTGTGTGTTTGTAGGGAGACCCCGTGAAAGTGGGCCAATTTTCATCCGGGAGCTTGCCGAGCCAGCTTGATGCAGGAATCAACGCGAATATGAGTAAATCGTACGAGCCACAGATAAAATGGAGGGACTCCGAGGTCGAGGAGCTGATTGCCAGCATGAAAGAACGTGAGTGTATAGAAGGCTATGACGCCGCAAAGCAAGGGTAGCGCAAATTTGTCGACGTAACAGAACAAAATTCGATAACCATGGTGCACGGTGCCGAGTTTCGCTTCCGATTACGGGGCTTTTTTTCACTTTTTTCATTGCTCTCTTTTCAGGGGAGCTGTTAACATTATCAGATGGCAAAAAGAGACGTTCGCTGGATGTGTTTTCGGTGGTGCGAAGCGATCTGCAACGTAGGGGTATCGCCCGTACCGAGGAGCAGATTCGCAAGAAGATGAACGAGCTGCGAAAGCAGTACTTTGAGGCTCGGAACACGGAGCCGGAAAATCGGTGCAAAGTGTGCGAACACTACGATGCGTTGCACGATCTGTTTACAGATGCGCAGCGTAAGCTGGACAAGAGTTCGGAACGTTCCCGGGGCCGTAGCAAACGCCGTCGTTCGCATAATGGATCGGATGTAGCCTGTTCCTATCAAACGAAGCATTCAGTAAAGACAACGCATCGCCGCAGCGTGAGCGGAAGTAGCAGTGTCTGCAGCAGTGTGCACAGTCAGCAACAGAATGACTACGAGCACAGTCACAGCACGTCGCAACAGCAACAGCAGCAGCAGCAACAACAGAACGGTGGTGAATCGTTTCACAACGGTGGCAGAAGGAACGTTTCACCACCAGTGCGCGCACGGGCGGATAAGTTTCATCTGAAGCAGAGCGCCTATCAGCCCCATTTAAACAATTCTCTCGCAAATTTGTGCAAGTGAGTAATCGTGAACGCATGTCCCAAATGTGCATCCTAACGTGGGGAAAGAACCCGAAGGCGGGATATCCCTTCACAGTGTGAAACCATTCATCAATCAACCTCTCGAGCAATGAGCAACATTCAACTTTCAACAATCAATCTTTTTTCCCACTTTCCCAGAAACGATCGGTATGCCGATGTAATGTTGCTGGTTTGCAATGACGACGATAACGTCGCAATTCCAGCACACAGACTTGTGCTGGCAACGTTTAGTCCGGTACGATATCGTTTTTCGCTTTCTAACTTATCCTTTCCAACGGTTCATTGTAACTCTCTTTTGGTCCTGTCGTTTTTTCTTGTAGTACTTTGCAAACGTCTTCGAAAAGGTTTCGTATGTACCTTCGTCCACAATCATCTACGTTGCGTTGCCACCGACGGTAACACGTGCGGCGCTCCAGTGCCTACTGCAGTACATGTACACAGGAGAAGCGATCGTGCACGCAGAAACGCTCGACGGCGTGATGATGTGCGGTGAGTTTTTGCGCATAAATGGATTTTCGGTCAAAAAGAGCAGCAGCATGAGGGGCCAGCAGGAGCTGGTGTCGGTGCCGCTGGTCACCGTGACGAAAACGATCAACATGGATGGGTCGTCGTTACAGAACGACAGCAGACGAAGTAGTCCACTGCCGGTACTAACCACAACAACGACGCGTGTATCCACCCCGGCACCGGTAGTACCGGTGATGACGATGCGAGCATACTATGGTTCACCTTCACCGCCAAGGAAAATGGCCCGACATTACGAACCCCTGCAGCAGCAGTCGCAGCAACTGTTATTTCAACAGCCCCAGTATATGCTTTCTACCAACCAACCAAAGCAGGCTGTACAACTGTTACAACCTTTGCAACAACAGCATAGTGCACAGCAACAAATGTACCGGGAAGAGCTACTGGAACCGGCCGCTCAAACTCAGTACGTACAGCAAGGACGCCAATTGCAACAATATCAGTCACAGGAAATGTCGGTCGGTCTGTTCCAACAGCCAGGTCGTCAACAGCAGCCGGTTATGATGCAGTCAATGCCAGTGCGGCAACAGGTACAACAGCGCTATCACCAATCACAGCAGCAGTTACAATCGTTGGATATGAACATGGGACAGAATTTGTTAATTTCTTCTCAACCACAGCAGCAGCAGCAGCAGCAAATGATGCAAATACAGCAACAAAGGGTGTGGAGTCAGCTGCAAACGCAACAGCAGGCTGCTTTGGAGGACGAGTTGTTGGAACCGGAACAGGATATGCCACTACCAACGCCTTCCCAGCAACCACAAACCTTACGACCCGTAGTACAGACGCAAAAGCAGCAAACGCAGCAGCAAAAACTGCTTCCATTACAGAAACAATTGCAGTTGCCCCTGCAACAAAAAGTGCATGGTCCTTCACAGCAACAGCAACTCAGGCAGGCACAATCGTTGCAAAGTGAAGCTGCGCAATCGTTGCAAAGTAAAGATGCGCAGGAGCTGTTGCCGAACGTGTCGCAGGAGGGTACTCAAGGGGCAGCAACTGAGAAACTGCTGATGGAAACGCAAAAACAACAACCAGTTCAACCACAACCGCCAATTCAATCGCAACAGTCTCAACAACCGCAGCGACTCAGCTCGAAGTTGCCACAGCAACCTTCATCTCAGGAACAGTTGAATCAGAAGCAGGTAGATGAGAATCAAGTGATGCAGCAACCACAGCAAGCGCAGGAACGTGTAGAAGATGGAGTACAAGACGATCTGATGGAAGGAACCGAAGAATTGATGGAAACAAAAGAAATACTACAGTCTGTGCTACAGCAACAACAACAACAGCCGCAACGAATACTGGAAGAACGTCTATCAAATCAATCAAAAATACAAGATGAGTTGATGAAGCCCCAAGAACTGTTGGCGTCCCATGAGCTACTAGAACCACAAAGGCCGGGAACACGACCACCACAGAAGCTGCAACAACAAACGATACAACAGCGCTTACTATTAAAGCAAAAGCTGCAGAACGAGCTGGTGAAACCACAGGAGCTCCTTGCTACGCAGGAAATATTGGCGCCTCAGAAACCACGAACATCTGAACAGCCACAACGTACTATAGCGCAAAACCAGTTGCAGCCACTGCTGCAATATCGCCGACCGAAGCAGCAACTACAGTTGCAAGGGCAACTGATAAAGCTACAGCCAAAACCGAAAGTGCAGACGACACAGCAGCAGATGGAGCAGCAGCAAGCGACACCGAAGCAAGAAAACAACGGGAATGAAAGTGATCGTGAGCTAGTAGTATCTGTGGCTCACACATCGAAGGACGATGCGCCGTCGTCAACGGGTACATCTCGGATAAAAAATGTCGTATCTGTGGCTCACACATCGAAGGACGATGCGCCGTCGTCATCGGGTACATCTCGGATCAAAAATGTCATCACGGCGTCTGAAGAGTCGGGTACA
The DNA here is from genome assembly GCA_000349105.1 of Anopheles epiroticus. Taxonomy (NCBI): domain Eukaryota; kingdom Metazoa; phylum Arthropoda; class Insecta; order Diptera; family Culicidae; genus Anopheles; species Anopheles epiroticus. The sequence continues at coordinate 123,017 of KB671481.1, read as the reverse complement.
GCTGGGGAAGACGAGACCGAGGATCCGAACGATAGGTCGCTGGACGACAGTACGCAGGCGCGAAGTGATAGTGATGTTGAGTTTTTAGACAAACCGCGAAGAAATAGTCTTTTTGAGTTTGAAGATCATCGCAAGTTGAAACAGTATGAAGCGGCCGAGCAGCGAAAAATGGACTTTATCAAGGAGTATGAAGAGCATATGAAAAATTCACATCCGATCGTAGAAACGCCCGAATCGTCACCCTCAGTGCCGCCGGTATCGCCCAGCTCGTCCACTTCCCCGCTGCCAACGATTAAGACGATTAGGGTACGGCATCGTAAACCGGCCCCGATCAGGCGAGTTATCACGCCCAAACCGGACATAATCGACGAGCTCGATAGCATGGTCAACCTGACGTCCGACGAATCAATTCTTGATCTCATCTCAAAGTCGCCCGAATCGCAAACATCACACTTTAGCACCCGGTCCCACAGTCCGGACAGCCAGGGCAAGATAAATAGACTCATGCTGGAAAGCATTGCCGAAGATCCAACGATTTTTGCAAACAGCTCGATGAACGATCTTGATCCACACACGGAAACGGCCGAGCTAGATGAGGATAGTAACGACCATCCGGATGGTATGCCGCCGGACCAGTACGTCTCGTCGCGGCTCAACTGTCAGCTTTGCTCCCTATCCTTCACCACACCAACTGATTGGGTGAAGCACGTTTCCTACCACTGCATCGGTGACCATGGTTTGCCGAAGGATGGTCAAATTCCGGTAAGTGTTTTTGTTTTGTTTTTTTTTTAGCCTACTAGATTGTCAACATACCTATATTATATATGCGTTTTTTCTTCCCATAGAACGATGACGACAGCGACATGATACGATATCTACGTTGCGACATGTGCTCGTCCTACTTCATCTCAGTGCAGGATTGGCTCAGCCACGTCGCAACGCATAATAATGAAAACGAATAAGCCAAGACATGCCGCTGCTGGTGCCGTTTCTACTCGTATGACCTGATGGCCATAATTTTATAGGATTTTGAGTCATATAATGGATCATTTCAATCAATCGGTGGAACGTTTCAACCGGTTAATGAAACATTGCAATCGTCGTGTGGCAGTTTGCAATCATATAGTGGAATCGTGCAATCAAGCAAGGGAACATTGCAAACGTACTGTGTAGTTTAGACAGCTGCTTTGGGATCGATGTAAAAACCCTAATTGAATTGCAATTTTGTGACTGTATTCTTCGACTTTAAATAGTTCCAAGCAGGATTCTAGCTCTACAAAGGTTAAACTTACCATTTACTGTGTAAAGGTTCAGAAAAAAAAATTAAAAATACAAGAATTTACAAATCCGCGAAGTGCTGTTTACAGCGGCTTCCGTGGTAGATTTCAAAATTCTACAGTACATTTTTAAAAAGCCCCTGTATGATTGCACGATTTCGCTCTTCCACAAGACGTTTGAAATGTTCCCTTTTAAATTGCAACATTCCCTTAACCGATGGAACTGTTCCATTATATGAATGAAACTCTTTATTTTTTTATCTATGGGAAGTAGCTTTACACCGCCGTTCTAGGATAAAAAGTGAAGGCCCAAAAAGTAGTACTCAATCGAAATGAGTCTTGGATTGGGGTGTGCACTTCCCTTCAAAATAGATTTACACTTTATAATAATGTCAAATCAAAACAGTCGCATGCATTGTGTATAGGCTAGGAACACTGAGTGCTGAAGAAAAAGAGAAAAAGCTACGATAGTGCTAGGGGAATAACTGATACTATGTATTGATAATGATCCATACAAAAACCGCGAATCGTGACTCCCTCAACCGATAGAATTTTAGAGAACCTGACACACAACACTTTGCATGTAAAGAGAAAAGTTTTATTATCCGATGGAACATTTCCTGAAATATAGTTTTCTTTCTTTTTTCATTCATTATGATACTGAAGAGAACGTGAAAAGTGTAGCGCAAGATTAATTTGGTTGCTGAAAGAAAGACGAAAGTAATTTCAGGGCGTTACGAAATTACAGGCAATTTACGGTTTGATTGTTTATTTGTTTCTTTTTCTAATCGCAATTAGCCCTTTGTTTATCTTTTTTACCGGTTACGTATCAAAATAAAGAAAAAAAGCTGCTGCAGCACACAAAAAAAAACTGCCAGCATAACAAATCTGCTGTGCTGCGGCTGTCATCTGCAGGTGGGCTGTCAGTTGTTTGTGTTTATCTTTTTCAAATGAACGGTTACGCGGTTATCACACAGCATAGGAAATGCATTTTGCGAACATCCAAATGGCAGTGCTATCTCGTAATTTCTTTCCAATAATTTATTATATTTTTAAACCTTTTCTGCAGTGGCAGGGAAGGATAAACATGCAGATCCGTCTTTTTATTCCAGCCGTGGCCTTTTTTGCATCATTTCTGCAAAAAAAGTATTAAAAATCGTTTGATTAACAGGACCAAGTTAAGGAAAATTAATTAAATGAAACATCACCTTAAGACACGCTGTTAGCCGAGATGAGAAAGCATCTGTTAGTTACATAAAAGTACAAATGCACAGTAAAACAAATAGGTTTAGTAACACAGAGCGAAATTTAATCGGACACCCTCAACAGAATTGTTCACCGAAATATGGGTATTAATTTTTGTTAACTTTGAATTTATTTTTCCTTTCCTTTTTAAGTGACACACAGAAATGCAATTTATCTTCTTAGTCGCATTTCACAATGCCAGCCTTAACATAATTGGGCGCACTTTACACTGGTTGTTAGTAATACACTGGTTGCCGGATTCAAGTGTGTCGTGTCATGACGTATGTGTGAAGTAATGTGCGATTGTGTTGGGTGTACAGTACTCGGGGGGCCGCATGAGATATTACATTACGATGCGTGGAGTAAGAAAGAGAGCATTAAGATATGCTGCTGCTGTCGCCCGCTGATATTGTGGAATGAACGTTTAAGTTTGCTTACGCCAGGATATCGTAGTTGTTTTCACCGCTCTTGCGGCTCTGCAGGAATTTCGTGTGATTTTCGGTCGAGATGAACGATTGCTTTACCGCATCGTCCGTTTCCATCAGCTCACGCCACTGAAGCTGTGTCGATGTAGAAGGGGTTGGAGTGAGTAAGGTATGGTGGTATCAGCTGTAATTTGGTGAAAGTTCCTTTTGCTTACCAATTTACCGAACCGCTCCTTGTCCAGCTCGTACTTATCGCCGAGTGCAAACTTCAGCAGATCGACCCGCTCGCACCACGGCCAGATCATGTAGTCGATCATGCCGGGCTTATCGCCACCGAAGTACGGTGTTCCTCGTGCCTTCAGCTCCTTCTCGAAAATGTCCAGCCCCGTGCCAAACTCGGTGATGGCACCGGGCGGAATACCGTCAGTGGAGAAGAGAATGCGATAGTACGGCGAAATGACCGAACCGTTGAACCGCTCGATCAGGATACGATCCTGCGCCTTGCGGAATGGGTCGGTCGGGTAGAGCTTGCGCTGCTGCGTCGAGTAAGCTTCCTCGATGTAGTCGGACAGCACGAGCGACTCGTAAAGCGTCACACCATCCTTGCCGGGCACTTCCAGCGCCGGTACCTTACCGAGCGGGTTCTTCTCAAAGTACCATTCGGGCTTTTCAGACAGATTGATGTATACCACATGGTAGGGAATCTTCTTCGCGTCCAGCATCAGGTGTACGCGCTGGGCATAGGGACAGAAACGCATCGAGTACAGGCGTAGCTTGCCATCGTTCGGCAGGGACGGTGGGCTGGAACCTACAAATGGACAAGACACATACGCTGCAGCGGTCTAGAAAGATCTTCGGCATGGCTTTGGGAACACCGTTCAATGACATCATAGCAGGCGAGGAATGACGTCTCCATGGGCACGATCTATTATTGCTACCCTTTTAAAATATTGAGTAGGAAAATGCTTATCGATTCGATAAGATTATGTGCCGTTACACTCCGGAAATGATTCCTCGCTTACTACGATCGATAAGCTTCCCCGTGCTGCAAGGACGGCCCAAAATCGATCGACAAGACAATTCTTCTTCATGGTGGAATGCATACAAGGGCTTGTAATTATCTCCTTCACCGGCACAAACAAATGTGTGCTTTTTATCACTCTGACCACGATTCGATTTCGTGGCAGCACTCTTATGGCCCCGCCGGTAGACCGGTACCGTCACCGTCATCGATGATGTCTCCACCAAATTGATGACATCAGCGTAAAGGCAGTGTTAAAAATATCCATCCCCAAATGCCGCGAAACCACACCGCCTACTTGTGCGGGGCAGGAGGCTCTCTGTACATGATAATTAACCTAAACTGCGTCCACTGTCGCTTACCTTTCGCTAGATGCTTTCCGTTGCTCATGATTACAAGAGATGTTTCCCACGGAGGAAATGATTCCAGTAGGCGAAGCCGGTAGAAAAAAGAACAGATATGCTGCTGGTCGATTCCAACAAAGAGGAGGCTTTTTATACGAAAAGAGTGGTGTTGTTTGTGTTGCACACTGCACACTGGGCGAGGGCGAGCGACAGCGTTGGACAAAAGTGTGTGCTGGAAGATAACCTTTCTGTCTGTACCCAAGAGGGACTTTTTAAATTAGTGCCCAACACGAATAAAAATAATCAACATTTGTACCTGATTTGATTATGTTTAAGCTAAAATCCTACCACGATTGTACTCTATAGATGTCTAATATATGGAGCTAGGCATTAATCAACTATATGAGGCTGTTTAACAGGCACACAGTACACGATGGAACATCGTGACTGCTTAGCCCAATGTGCGCACGGCTCACGATGGAACCGCAAAGCTGCTTAAGGGCGTGTCTTGAGCTCCAAGGAGACAAATCAGATAGAAGGTTCTGAATTGCTTTCAATAATTTTAATTAAGTAAATGAATAGTTAACACATTAAAAATGCTTCAACGCTTCTTCTTAACAATATTGAGCATAACATAGAATAATATACCTATTTTTTGATTGTTTACTTTTCTTTTCCAGTGGTTTAAAAATAATATTTTACAGCTGAGCTACATGTTTCCTTCACCTTTCCTTCACTTGAAAAATTTGCATTGAAGCTATTGAATAGAAATATAAAAGTAATCCAGGACATTGACTCAGAACCTCGAAAAACTCAATGCATGAATAGTCATTATGAAACTAAATGAGTAAATTAGACTCTATTTTGCCATTCGATAGCAGATGTTTAAATAACATTTTGACAGAAACAAACATGAATATTTATAAGCATTGTTGTGATATAAAATTCGTAAATTTTAATAAGTATATGTGAAAATTTTTGTTTGTTCATCCGTTAAAGATTTATAGCCGACATAAGGCAAGTCAAATGAATTTGTCAGCTAGAGAGGGTAAACTACTAATAAGAAAAATATGGCAGTATTGAAATGGCAGTCAATTACGGGCTTAAAATCATTAAATGAATATTACGAAAATGCAAACAACAACGAAAAAAAAAATCTTGTCAGTTCAGTGAAGATGTTTTAGCGAAAATTATCATCTGTATTCTTTTCAAAGTTTTTCTTTATCAAACTGTTATCACGGCTACGAACGTCTTGAAATGGAATTTTACATCATGGCCTCATTAGGTACAAAGAAATAGATTTGAGAATTAACTGGTGAAATTTATGGTTAAACCACAACAAATAGTCTTCATAGGGTTTTCCTCACAGCGTTTATATAAGATAACAATCTTTGAAATATAAAATGAAGCACCTTTAGCTGTTGAATACTTGAACTACTGATTGCTGCTATTGATTATTAAATGAACATTTGTAATAATCAAAGGTGCCACATAGTTGAAGTACAGTTTAAGGATATATGAGGTGTTGAGACACGCATGTTTTACATCTGAAAGGTACTGAACAAATCACTCGTGCTTCTTTTTCGCCCTCGGTTTGCGTCCACAGCATATACGTTTTACGATAAACCAGGTAAACCCACCGACAACCATTATCACTCCGGCAAAGAACGCATACACATCCACCAGATTAGCTCTCAACGCACCGAGCTGCAGCGTGGGCGACCGAAGATGCTGTACTGTCGGGTGTCTCAGCACGTACTCGATCCACCAGATCGCTCGTTCGAGTGGTTTCGCTGGCTGATCGCGAAAGTACATCGCCCTGCGTTGCATGTTTTCCCGATAGATCGGCGTTTCCAGCACGCGCTGAACGGTCGATCGTATCTTCTCCGTCGAGAGGGAGCTGAAGTCAAGCGGTTCGGCCACACCGCTAATCAAGGAGCGTTTGAGGTTCTGGGGAAGTATTGAAAACAGTGCGGCACACGAGTTAGAGTGGGAACAGAGTTAGAGGAGCTGGGCACCTACCCGATGTTGATCGACGAAGAACGGCATTCCAATGAGGGGCACCCCATACCAGGACGCTTCCTGGGTGCTTAGTCCCCCCGAATGCGTAATGAACGCTCGCGTCCTGGGATGCTTCAGGATGGCGTTCTGGGGCAACCACGGTCGAATGAGCACGTTCGGTGGTAGAGCAATGTCGAGCTTCGACTCAAACTTCCACAGAAAGTGATAGTGCGGCAGTTGCCGGAACGCTTCGATGAACATGCGCTGCCGCTCCTCGCCAATCATGTCCGAGCGGATGTTGGAACCGAGGGAAAACAGTACGGCACCGTTTTTCGCCTTTCCCACAAACTGCTCCAGGTCGTCCGGCAAGGGCTCGGGTTCTTTGATGTGAGCACCGCCGATCGCGATCACGTTCGGTGGCAGCGGCTCGAGAGCGTCCATCGAGGGATCGGTGTTGACCAGCATCAGCACGGTGCGCCGCTCTAGGTCCTGCAGGTAGGGCATGTTCGGGAAGCCAAACCGTTCCCGCACCATAGCGTCCAGCCGTGGCAGGATGTCAAACTTTCGGAGCCTGCAAGAGGAGAACGTCTTCGTTGGGATCGAAAAAAAGATCTTCTGAGGAGGCGTTGGATCTTACCCGGCATCCCATAGGCAGAGGTACGTGTTGTACACCCGCTCGGCGAAGCTCATGTCGAAGCTGTACGGCAGTGCAAAGTGTGGCGTGTACGCATACTGCTTGTGTCCTCCCACAATGTCCACCGAGTAGGGTGGATTGCTGAACGGTGTCAGCGCGATCAACGGCGGATAGTTGAACTTGTGCAGCAGCGGTAGCAAACACGGTCCGCAACCAAAGTCGTACAGGACCAGATCGAACCGGAAGCCGTCGGGATAGTTGAGGATCACGCTTAACCCGCCCGACTTTAGCGCTCCCCGGCACATACCGAGATAGTACTCGCGGAAGGTGAAGAGCGATTGAAACGGCGTCTCTTTCGACACTTCCAGCAGATCGAGCCCTTCCTCCTCGTAGAGTGTGGAGTACACTTGCTCGAGCAGAATGTAGGTAAGGTTGGTACGGGATTTATCACCATCCTGCGACACGACGGTTAGGTTGTGTCCCCGGGCTACCAACTCCTCCATAATGACTCGGTTCCTGCAATGGAAACAGGGATATATATCTTCTGCGATCGCGAATCCTCCTATTCCTACCCGTACTAACCAAATGTGGTGGCTGGGACTGGGCACGGTCATGATGCAAAGGATGTTAGCTGCGTGAACGACTCCATTTAGCGCTACGGCCGACAGCGCGGCTAGCGAGAATAGCGCGAGCAGTGACACGTTCGAACGCATCGCTGTTATCTTGCGAACTGCGCAAGATGAGCATAGCCACAGAGAAAAGGCAATGGAGAAGTGCTTACACGGTCGCTTGATTGGTGTGTGTAAACACAAGCGATAGGGTCACCGCAACTGTCCCTAGGTGGAGGTGCACGCATGCGATTACTATTATGTGACCTTGCGGCGTGTACGGGAGGCTGGGGGTAAAACGGGCACGTTAAGGACATTCCTCTCAATAACTCATCGGTGTTTTGGTCCTTTTGTATCTTATAACAGCGAGAAATAGTGAGGAACAAAAATCAACTCTTGCGACAAATTAGTGCGTGGGGTAAAACGGTTTCAGCCATGGGGCAAAATGGTCATACAGTCAAATTGTCAGGCGATAAAACGGGTCTCGTAATTAGCCCGAAGGATACGCTTTTAGATCCAGCAATTCCATCTGTGAGCTTAATAGGGATATTAATCGAGTATTTTTATTTATTCGTTACGGAATAAGCACGTCAAAAGAGGCAGTCGTTGGTCGTATCGTATTTGAATAAAAAACACCATTAAAATAAAAATTAAAATTTAAAAGAAGAAGAGTAAAAGGTAAACGTTATTGGTTGGTTTAGCTAACTGTGTGTGAAAATTTATTTATTCGCCATTAAAACAAAATAAAATTCAATCAAAAATCAGTGAAACAATTTTAAGCGGATATTTTACTCTTTTTTATGTTTTCCACATGGAATTCTTCACATGTGAATCTTAGGTGATCCTCAATGACCACAGGCGACCCGCTATAACAGGTGACCCTTTTGCCCCAAGTACTCTTAACTGTTTCCAGCCGCGGCATGTACATGATCGCGTTAGATGATCGTTACATACGGGTCTCGCCCTCTCAAGCTATGTGTTTGTGATACCGGAGCGGCCATTCATGATGAGTTAATTGAAAATTCTAGCTCAAACCAGTCGCGCTTCGCACTGCTCGCTAGTTACACTTCTTGTTTACCCGATCGTTGCGATACGATCGCGTGGCAGAGCGTGAGCACAATCGCTTAGTGCAGTACGCAAGCAGTGCAATTAGTAGCATCAGCGCTAGCTTCACATCGTACAGCTCGTGCTGCCAGAATGGCATTCGTTTCGTCGGGGACTGAATTGCTTTGGCGTCGGGATGGCGTAGGGTCCACTCGATCCACCACACGGCACGATCCAGTGGATGTTCTGGCTGATCGCGAAGCAGTCCAGATCTTTGCTTCATGGCGTCTCTGTAGCTGGGGTTTGTTAGTATTTCTCGCAGGGCTGCTTGAATTTTCTCCACCGAAAGGGAATCATGATCTAGCCGGACGGCAACACCGGCAGTGACCGATTTGTGGAGGTTCTGGAAGCAACAAAAAAATGGGAGAACATGCTTGATTTGTGAAGCAGAAAGCTGAAGACCAACCAGCTTCTTACCCTGTACTGATCGCATATGAAGGGAATTCCAACCATCGGCACACCGTGCCACGTTGCCTCGTGCGTACTCAGCATCCCACCGTGCGTGATGAACGCCCCGATGCTCGGATGCGCCAGTATGTCGTTCTGGGGAAGGAACGGTCTTATCAACACATTGGGAGGCACCTCAAACGCTGGCATTTCCTCAAACTTCCACAGGAAATTGTACTCCGGTAGGCTTCGGAACGCTTCCAAAAACATGGCGATGCGTGAATCCCCAAGGTCAGCACTTCTTACGTTTGTGCCCAGCGAAAACAGCACCGAACCGTGCCGTCCGGCAGCTATAAAGCTGGCAAGCTCCTCTGGAAGACGTTTAGCTGGGAGCACCTGTAATCCTCCTACCGGGATGTGGCTCGGTGGGATCGATTCGGCAAAGTCTACCGAATAGTGAAAGTTTGCCAGCAGCAGTGAGGTGTTCTGTTCCATCTGCTCCAACGAGGGCATGTTTCGGTAGCGGAAATGATTGCGTACCATTTGCTCGATGCGTGGAAGAAACACGTGATGGCGATACCTGGGTGGAGATAAAAAGCTTTACATTTTCGGATTTTTGAGATTTTCCTTAACAAAAAGACCTTACAAATGGTCGACATTGTGAAGTGCCCAGTTGAAGAATCGCTGGAAAAAGTTCATATCCGAATCGTAGTTTAGCGTGAAAAATGGCACATACGCGTAGTGCTTGTGACCACCGACAAAGTCCGTCGTGAACTGTGGATTGTTGTAGGCCGTCACGGCGATCAGTGGTGGATGGTGGAACTTGTGCACCAGTGGAAATAAGCACGGTCCACACGTGATGTCGGCGATGACGAGATCGAACTGGAAGTCGTCCGGGTACGCTTCAATCACCTGCAAACCTCTCGAACGCAGGGCACCCTTGCACATGGCCGTACCCCAGATGTACAGATCCTTTACACCGCTAAGCGCGTTATGGGACGCCATTTGGAAGAGGTCGAGCTCGCCGTGCAGATCCGAGTAGGCATGCTCCAGATGGAGGTAGGTAACGTTTGGAGGGGCCGATTGTTCGATGTCCGCCGACACGACCGTTAAATTGTGTCCTCGGGCAGCGAGTGCATCGATCCAGGCCCGGTTCCAGATGTGATGGCTTGGGCTGGGGACTGGTGTAAGGCAGAGAATGTTGGCCCCGCTCGACAGCTGCCAGTAGCATTGCTGGATCAGCAAAAGCACCACCAGACCGGGTATCATCGTACGGCGAGCTCACCATGGAAACGACAGCCAACAACTACTGGGAGTGGTGTGCAATGTTTTCTAGAGTTTTATTCAACTTCATCAACTACGTGGCTTGAGTCGCGCTACCAAGCTCATTAGAATCAAAGAAAATGATTGGCAGATTTGCTGCTAATGTTGTCAAGCGTGTACGGTGAACAAACGATGCGTGCAGGAAATGATACATAATTAATGTAACGATGCAAAACCGTACTACAAAGACCGCATAGTCGTTAACGTGCTTTTTCTTTGAAGCACTGCACTTAGGTGCACTTTATTAAAATTTTAAAACATTCGACATCGAGATTCTTAGGTCTTTAACTCATCACTTTGCACTTCTCAGTGTACCTTTTTCTTCGTTTTTCCTGACGGAGACGATTTAGCAAACAGAGCTTTGCCCGTTTTATGCAGCAAATAGACTATCAATAACACAGCCAGTACCAGGCACAGCTTCACATCGTACAGCTCACTTCGCCACGGTCCCAGCTCCAGGGTGGGCGATTGGATCGTTTTCGCGTTGGGGTGCCGTAGAGCCCACTCCACCCACCAGACACCGCGCTCGAGCGGTGTTTCGGCTTGATCCCTAAACAGCTCCGATCGAACCTTCATCGCCTCGCGGTACTGTGGTGACTCCAGCACCTTTAGCACCGTGTTGCGTATCTTGTCCGTGGTCAGATCCCACAGGCTAAGCTTTTCGGCCACCCCGGCTCGGACGGATTTTGCGAGATTCTGTGTGGATTATGTTGGTGATGAAAAAATAAATTCTTCCAAAATATGTTAAAATGATCTTACCCTATACTGGTCGGCAATCACGGGAATACCAATCATCGGCACACCGTGCCACGTTGCCTCGTGCGTGCTGAGCAGTCCACCGTGCGTCATGAAGCCCTTCACACTCGGATGGGCAAGAATATCGTTCTGGGGTAGGAACTGTTTGATCATCACGTTCGGTGGCAGCTCGTACGGCAGGTCGGTTTCAAACTTCCAGAGAAAGTTGTACGCTGGCATCTGTTGGAACGCTTGCAGGAACGCTTTGATGCGTTCCGGGCCAAGATCCTTGCTGAGTACGTTCGTGCCGAGTGAGAAGAGTACCGAACCCTTCTTACCGGCCCGCAGGAAACGATCGATATCATCCGGGAGCGGTTTCGGAGGTATGATCTGTAGGCCACCGACCTGGATCATGTTCTGTGGAATCGGCTCGGGAAAGTCCACGGAGTGATGGGAGTTTACCAGCATAAGCATCATCTTTTGATCCAGTGCCGCGAGGTAAGGAAGATCTTTTGCATCTTCGTGCTTCCGCACAAGACGATCGGTTTCGGGAAGAAACACATAATTTCGGTAGCTACAAGAGAACGAAAGGGAGGATTAAAGTGAAGTTTTTCAATCGAATCGATTGGCACTACACTCACAAGTAATCGATCCAGTGGATGGCGGCGTTATAGAAACGCTGGAAAAAGTTCATACTACTATCGTAGTCGAGCGTGTAGTACGGCACGTAAGCGTAGTACTTGTGGCCTCCGATCAGATCCGTCGTGTAGGGCGGTGTGTTGAACCCGGTCACACCAACCAACGGCGGTTGACCGAACCGGTGATAGGCGGCCAGCAGACACGGTCCACAGGTGAAATCGTACAGCACCAGGTCGAACTTGTAATCGGCCGGATAGTTCATGATCGTCCGATATCCCTCCGAATCGAGGATGCCGATGCACATGGAGATGGCGTAGTCGTAGAATATCTTCATGCTTTCCAGTATGCCCGACTGTCCCATCTCGTAGAAATCGATCGCCGTCGAGCCCTCGTGGATCGTGTCGTACGTTTTCTCCAGATGGATGTAGGTAACGTTCGGCTTTGGCTTCCGCTCGATGTCCGGCGAGACGACGGTAATGTTGTGACCGCGGGCTGCCAGTGCGTCCACCAGTACCCGGTTCCAGATGTGATGGCTCGGACTGGGGACGGCCATCAGCGCAAGAATGTTAGCGCCGTAAGCGTACGGTGCACCGATCGCGGCGAGCAACACTAAACGCACCAACAGCTGGAACGATCGCGCTCGACCCATCTTGACGGTCGTACGTTCCGGGACGAAATAAAGCTTGGTTGATTTGATGGATGGCATCACAGCAGCAGTAGCATCATGCAGTCGCATCGTAAGTGTGCTGGTCAGCACACTCCGCTGAAAAGTCCGCCAGCAATCACGTGCACTAGACTGCCTTGACCGTGTTGACCGTGCTTAGAACGTGCGGGGAGCTGGTTGGGGCGGAGGCGTATCAATTGGCGAGATGACTGTGCAAAATCACCTCCGGTAGAAAGCGCAGAAAGGAGAGGCAGCAACAGACGCTGACCTGATATTTGTTTAACGTTCTCAGATAATAAGTGCGATTTGCGTGTTTCGCTTACAATCACATGTAGTAGCGTCTGTGGCCGGAATTGTTTGCCGCAGTTTAGACGCTAAGCATCTAGCGTCTTAGCGACAAAGAAGCATTTAATTTAATGAGCTCTTCAGTGTCTTCCTTAAAGCTGCTTTTATCATAGCTTATCATGCTCCATGCTACCTTTGAAAATGAAAAAAGATACCTGGATAGATTTACAGTGTCAACTTTGCGATTGTTATTTACTCGCGATAAGGAGTTCTCCGATATGTTTGTCTAAGCCTCTCCAAAAATGGTTGACCAGGGGTTGGCAACTATTTCAGGCGAAAAAAGTGAAATTAAAAAAAAAAGCTTTTAAGGTTAGCTGGAGCCTTAAAACCTTTTAATATAAATTACTTTAATTCGAATTTGTATTTTTTTTATGAAAATCAATAGAAAAACTTCTTTTAACTTTCTTATGATAGAAGATTTTTAAATTTCTTTAACATTTTTTCTTAAGCCTGAATAAGACGGTTATATGGAAAATTGTGGTTAAATATCAGCCAGAAAGGCCACAAGAGCCAAAGCTTCTATTAAAAATAGTTAATAATGACAACCATAGAGTGCCCTTATCTTCTTTTTTGGAATCTTATCAGTAAACTGTTGGCAAGCATTTAATTTTCTTCCAATTTTCTTTAGGTTATTTTTAGTACAACCTTACTAAATTTTAGCTATTGAAAATTCCGTTCAAATGTTCTCGCGGCCCTGCCTTTACCGACCCCTGATCTAAGCCGATCTCTTCTCGCTTATGAACGCTGATTGATGGTGTCACTGATTGCATACCCTGGCCGCGTTTTGTGAAGGACAAAGGTTCTGTTTGAATTTGCAACGCGCCTTCCGTTGATTAGGTTAAATTCTTCTCCACTGTGCGCGGCACAAACACAACGCCGGTGTGATAACACTCAGTGAAACATAAATTCTCATCATATGCTCCCTGCGCTCGGTTGCGTCTGTCGTGGTACTTACACCTTCTATCTATATTTAGTGCGCATGCGTGCCGGTCTGAGTGAACTTGACCACTGGCCGAGACGCAATCGGAAATAGTGGTGCAAACCTTCAGTTTTCCGAAATTCGTTGCTGCAGGTGGACGTGTTTGGTGGTCCAATCGGTGCAATGGGGTGTTCACTTTTCACGTTCGCCAGCGTCTTGCTGTCGTTGGGGCTTACGGTACACGGAGCGAACATACTCTGTCTAATGGGAGTTGCCAGCCCGAGCCATCACATCTGGTAGGTAAATGGGCAGTCGGATAGGTGTAGAGACCTAATGGCATTTTGTTGATGCGTCTCCCTCACTGTAGGAATCGAGCAATAATGGATGCGCTTGCCCGCCAAGGTCACAATATGACCATTCTGTCAGCAGATGTGGAGAAGAACCAACCGAAAAACGTACACTACGTACATCTGGAGGAAATCTATCCCACGCTCTACAGTGGTCCCGATTCGATCGATCTGATGGAGATGGCGAACGAAAATCTGTTCAAAAGCATCATCTCCTTCTACCGTGACTTTGTCGTGCACGAGTGTGCCGGTTGGTGGACATAAATAGTTTTCTGCTCTGGTATGGGTAACGCTTTAACTACCGCAATTTTCTTTGCTTCGCTGGTTTGTTTTAGGAACGCTAAAATCGAAAGGTTTACGGCGGGTGATGGACTATCCGGACGACTTTCGGTTCGATCTGGTGCTGCACGATTTTACCTGCGGTCCGTGCTTGCTTGGCTTGCTGCACAAGTTCAAGTATCCACCGTTGGTCAGTGTGACTGCCTTCAACAATCCGCCCTACTCGACGGAAGTGATCGGTGGGCACAAGTTTTACTCCTACGTCCCGTTCTACTCACTCAGCTACGGCACGGATATGACGTTCTTCCAGCGTGTTCATAACACTCTGCTCTCCTTAACCGATGTGTTGTAAGTGGTTTTAGGTGGTAAAACAATGGCCATTAAGCAGCTGTATGGTGACAGTGTGCTTCCTTTTGCAGCTACCGCAACTATATTTCAAATCCACGGATCGATGCGATGATGCGTGAGTACTTCCGTTACGATGATCTACCCTACGCTCCAGAGCTGAGTCAACGGACAAAACTGATGCTAGTCAATGCACACTACTCGATCGATTTCCCGGAGGCTGCTCCACCGAACCTCATCCCCGTCGGTGGGCTGCAGATACGCGAACCTGCTCCACTGCCATCTGACTTGGAACAGTTCGTAAACGCCAGTCGCAAGGGAGCCGTGCTGTTCTCGCTTGGTACGAACGTGCGCAGCGATCAGCTCGACAGTGGACGGCAGCGTATGATCGTGGAAGCGTTCCGCCAACTGCCCGACTATCACTTTCTGTGGAAGTTTGAAACGGATCTTGGCATTCCACTGCCGAAAAATGTGATCGTACGTCCGTGGATGCCCCAGAACGATCTGTTGGCACATCCGAAGCTGAAGGCTTTCGTAACGCACGCGGGATTGCTGAGTACGCACGAGGCTACCTGGTACGGGGTGCCGATCGTGGGTATTCCCTTCATAGCAGATCAACATCGGGTAAGTCTTTTGCTCTTTGTAAAACGAGAATATTGCTATTAACCACGCCAAATCTTACATTTTAGAACTTGGAAAGATGCGTACGATCGGGCATAGCGAAGCGTGTATACTTCCAAACAATGACAACGGAGCTGCTAAGGGATACCATTCGGGATGTTCTGGAGGATCCTAAGTATCGCACCAATATGGCCAAACAGTCGGCACTGTTCCGTGATCAGCCAGAGAAACCACTCGAACGAGCCGTTTGGTGGATCGAATGGCTACTACGCCATCCCGATGCAACGCAACTGCAATCGCCGGTGCTACAGTTGGGATTTGTGCGAACTTATCTGCTGGATGTTGCTTTCTTTTTGATCGGAGCTCCTGTTCTGGTTGTTTTTCTACTGAAGAGATATTTGCGAAAGCCGCGGCAGGTTGAGAAGGGCAAAAAGAAGAATTGAGCTCACGGAGAAGTGGATCTTTAAGTTACAGTATTTAGGTTCTGAAAAATTCTTATCTATTTATCTACCTCATTTACCAATACGATCCAATCGTTACTACCTCCTGTGACCTCAGTGTGCCATTAACGTTGTGTTAATACCAAAGTGTTTCTGAAATGCCAATTTTTAAAGGTTTCTTGAACCCACAAATAAATTATGTATCCTATGCTCTTTTTTAGACAAATGTTTCTTAAATCGTGGACATATTAATGAGAAAAAAGAAAATTGTTCAGGAGTCCTTTGAACGAAAAATCACTCGTTTTACGAAAAACTACTTCGCTGGAGGGCTAGGGATACTTGTTCTTCATATGAAACTAGCTTCATATGAACAATTTAATGATTGATTGAACGCCCTCACGCGCTTTCACTTCGTCGGCGTGGATTCGTGGCATGTGAAGTACGCATGGCATGTAGCGTGCTTACGCAGGCCGGACCAGTACGATCGTATGTCGGCGGCTGCTTTCTGCCCGAAAGTTGGTCGGCTACATATACCTAATTTCCCATCCCTTCCCTCTTGTTTGTCGATTAATGTTTGTTTGAGGATGAATGAATGGCGTAATGAGTAAGGCCTTTGGCTGTGGCATAATCGGAGGTAGTAGATTTTTGTAGAGCCGAACTCCCTGGAAAGAAAACAAAAAAAGCCTAAACAACACAAGGCTTTCTAACACGACTTAGCATCGTGACAACACTAAAACTATGAATATATATTGGAAGACGGACCTTTCTATAATATATTAATAACTGGAAGTTATTCTTCAACAATATCAACCTTGGATGACGATGATGATCACGACCTCTGCTACGTTATTGGAACTCTTCACACGGACATTATGAGTGTAATGACCGAGAACACCCGGGATATGGTGCTCTTCTAAACCTGGGAGAAGGAACTGTCTCCGAGCCAAGATGGATTGTAGTCCCTCAGAAAGAATGAGATACATGTATTATATTATTATTATGTATTATAAACACTTAATTTTAAGCAATACGGCCTGGCCGTTATTACTGAATAAAAAATGATAGCAACGTCTATCTGTTAGGATTACAAGATCACGAACAATATTATTCCGGAAAACTGTAGAGGATGTTACGTGTAATCAAACAGCATCGGCGATCTTTTATAGAAACCGTTATAATAGACCATTTGCATACAATAAAACACAAGAAGCTAATAGCTCTAATATCGACTAAGAGCAGGACAAAAAGTGAAGTTTAAAAAGTTATTCTGTTCTTTGAAATAAAACTGTGCCAATGGCTTTTTGTTGATGGCCTACAACACCATTCGATCGCTACTATGTTATATGTGCTGCTGTAAATTATGCCAATCAATAAGAGCTTAAGCCATCTCTTAAGATATAAATGTAGACTAGCAGTCCAATTATTACATCAAACTTAACTACATTTTACATTTATTTCAACTTCTCCTTGGGCCGCTTGTTTGGTACATGAAACATGAGGGAAATCGCTTTCCTTGCTAATACGAATAGAGCTGCAACTGCTAGGAGTAGACAAACGAACACATCGTACCCATGGGCAGCGAAATGATTCATTCCGACCGTTCCCGATCGCAATCGATCTTCCCTAGGATGCCTCAACGCCCATTCAATCCACCAGACTGCACGTTCCAACGGTTTCTCCGGCTGATCACGGAACAGTGTCGATCGTTTATCGATCGCTTGTTGGTAAGATTCGTTCTCCAGAACTTCCCTCAAGGCTGCCACAATACCATCGGTCGACAGGGTCGTCAAGTCCAGCTTCACACCGGCCCCCGCCTGCACTGTACGGTGCAGGTTAAGATGCTGATCGACGTAGATCGGGATGCCAACCATTGGCACGGCGTGATACGTTGCCTCCTGCGTGCTCATCAGTCCGCAGTGTGTAATGAATGCTTTCACCCTCGGTTGGGCCAGAATATCGTTCTGTGGTAGCCATGGTCTTATCAACACGTTAGCGCTCGCCTTCCTGGGTAGCTGCTCGTCGTCAAACTTCCACAGGACGTGGTAGTCCGGGAAGTATTCAAACGCTTCCAGAAACATAACCTGCCGTTCGGCAGTAAACATTTTGCTCTTAAAGTTTGTGCCCATTGCAAACAGTATCGCTCCTTTCGGGGCGTTATCGATGAACGTTTGCAGTTCCGACGGGAGAGGCTTTGGGTCGACGATTTGTAACCCTCCGACTGGGATCACGTTTGGTGGCATGCTTTCCGCTGGATCAAGGGCAGGATTGGAGTTGGTAAGCATGATGAGTGTCCTCTGCTCTAGTTCGGTAAGATCGGGCAGTGGGAAATCGAACGCCTGCTGCGCTATCTGCTTCATTTGTGGTAGGAAGACGAACCGTCGATAGAGTGCGTCATACAGATGGATAAGCGTGTTGGTGAACCGTTGCGTAAATGGCATCGGGCTTTGCATTAGCTGTGTAAAATGGGGCACGTAGGAGGAAGCTTTGTAGCCACCAACAAGTCGTTCGGTAAACTGTGGCACTCCGAAGCCGGTAACGCTCACCAGCGGAGGGTAGTTGAATTTGTGTAGCAAACCAAGCACACACGGACCGCAGGTAAAATCGTAGATCACGAGATCGAACTGAAAACTCGCAGGGTAGTGAAGTAGTTGCTGCAGTCCTTTTGATGTGATAGCGCCTAGAGAGAGTAGAGGAAGATTGTTAACGAGGAATTGTTTAGAGCGTATTCTCCGTACCCACCTTCACATCCAAGCAATCCAAATCGATAGAAGGAGATGGTTGCAGCCGTAGGCATTTCGTTCGCACGCTTCAATATGTCGTTTCTTGCCGCCGTGCCATTGCCGTACAGAGTGTTGTAGCTGTTCTCCAGATGGATGTAGGTGACGTTTTTCGGTGCTCGGGGGTCCACATTCACCGACAGTACTGTTACGTTGTGGCCAACCTCTGCCAGACGGTTCACGATCGGGCGTATCCTTGAGAGGGGAAGATATTCACTCGTTACAAAATATTAAAAATCAATCACATGCTTTCCTTTACTACCATATGAAATGACTCTGAGACACCACACTCATCAGCACGAGAATGTTTGCACCTTCCGCGCGTGCAGCAATCCGGACTAGAGCTACACTAACGATCACGATTACAAGCAGCTTCATCTTGCATGCGTTCCAGCAGCTTCCTGGTACACGGTTGTAGCTGCAACTGATCGCTTCCCGAAGAAAGTAGGCCGCACACTGTCCATGCTATCGGAGGTCATCTGAGCAGCTTTAGCGCCGGCCTTAACTTTGCAGTTGTCTGCTTAAGATCGTCTTCGCACTATCATCCGTGTGGCTCTTGGGGAATTGTGCTGATAAGCGAGCATCTCATCGTAAAGAGGGTGATTATCTTCTCCCATCTCACAGCCGGGAAGAGCCACAGACCACGGTGTAGTAAAAGTGAATTATCATTAAACATTTGTTTGTTCGCGTGATATGTGGTGTACACACACGGTATGATAATGCCATCGGAAGATCTTCCCTTCCGTTGATGCGTTTGGTGTCGAAGCGAAAGCAAAAGATTTTGGAATGAACTTTAAGGGAGGGGATTAGATTTTTGAAACATTTATACGAATTTTATTAATTCAGTTATTCCTTTTTTTGGTTGGTTGGTTTTGTGTTTTGTTCGCACTCTGCCGATAAGCGGAGCCGCTTGAATACAATGTACAAGAAGTCGTCCCGTTCGGTATCTTGGGTTTGTATTGCCCCCAGTTTGGTTTGAATATGAAGACGAGTGATTGAACTTAATTTTTACATACACACACATACATTATCAGAAGATACACAAGTATAGCCCTATACGGATTGCTGGATCGTAACCGTTTATGGTTGAATTGATTCCACGTAGTATCGTAGCTGGACATCGCTTTACCTTCCAACGACTTTACAGCGTCCTGCTGCTTTCCTCACATTCAGAAGCCCTTTATTTGTAGTAGTTTGTTTCTCGAAAAAACATACACACATACACATTTACGAACGACATCGATCTGTGTGTTGAGAAGAGGTCCTTTCACACACTCCCCCCCCACCACCCCTCTTTTGCTATCTCGTTTGACTAGAGTGACGACGATCGACCGATCGTCAGGAGAATTTTCCTTCTATATGTACAAACAAAATACGAGCATGTCGGTGATGCTTGCTTCTTTGAACGATCGATCGTTGGGTTTTAGGATGAGCCATTTTAGATGAGTTTGGGCAGCGCGTGGCACACCATTGCTTTTCTGTTTCAACTCACACACATTGTAAAACGAAAACGTTTATTGCAAGGGGATGACTAGACTCTCCAGTATCCGACTACGGTACAAATAATACACTCTGTTTTAGGTTTGTTTCATCGTGTCCTGACTCCTTTTTTTGTTCCTAAACTCCAGTATGTTACACATCGATAAGCTACGGTACACTGATTATTTACACTTACAAACACACACACACACACACACACACACATTTATATAAATACTCTGTTCTCTTAGTGAGTGGAATGAGTCTTAAGAAGGTACCCTTTTGCCCCTCGATCAGTGGAAGGACGTTTTGCGGTCACTTCAAAATGAGAATTAAAGTACAGAAAAGAGCAATAGAGAAAACAAGAAATATCTTAATCGAGATATACTCCTCGCAGGCTAGACTGCAGCCAGGTAGGCAGTTCCCTTAATTAGTGTATCCCCGCGCTTTAGTACATTCCAAACCCCGTTACCGTTACCGAGTAAAAATGGTTTTGCAAGAACAAAATTGTAACAAGTGTCGTTAACTATCACAGTCTTTATATGTATAAATATTTGCTTTTGTTTACGCCGCTTTCACGTCTCGTTTGCCGGGGAGGGTGGAACTGCTGGATCGTTTTGCGCTCGTTCGCTACATTACTTCTCTGTTCTTCCGCTCTGGTTTACTCGTTTAGCAATGTTTTCAATAGGTTAGTAGTTGTTTTGCTTTACTTTTCATTTTGTTTCGTTAATTTATATTCGAAAAAGAAGTTTTTCACAATTCCCTTCCTTCCAGGTTGATTTGTTTTACGTTTTTATAATACTTTTTCCCCAAACATTTCCACACCACTCACCGGCCACCGGTACGCCTGACAGTAGACTAGATGTGTGTTACCTCGATCCTGTTATTCACTTTGCGCTGAACCTTCTTCTCGCCTTCTCGATCTCACAGGGCCTTAAAGAAGTTGACTCAATATAAATAAAGCACTTACAATACGCGTAGATCGATTACACTATGTACAACAATATGACAAAACAGTGGAAACAAGATGCAAAAAAAAACGGGAAGGGACTCAAACACTCCTCCAACGATTTGGAACGTTTTTCTCTTAGTTTTAGGTTGTTTTTTTTTTCTCGTTTCTGGTGGGGACTGTTGGCGAGAAATAGTTGCTTTTTTCAGCTTATCTCGCGTCTTTATCATAATTTCCTTCTTAAATACTAGTTGGAAAGGAAGGGATTACACTGTTGCTTAAATACTTTGCACCAAAACAAAGGGTAACTAATAACGCTGCAACGGTGCGGCCCTCCGGCCGATACGTGACTAGAGCCGTACAGTGGCATAGTTCTGTACAGTATGGTTTAGCGTTTATCTTTATCTATTTAACATTTAATTATGTGTATGTTTAGGTGTGTGTGTGCGTGTGTGGCGGGGTGCAATTGTGTTTGCTTTTCGGGCGGAAAGTTCGCTCCCTTCCTGCCCAGCAAATTACATTACAACAAGATATATTGCTAATTATACACTGATCGGTTTTGTGTTTTTTTTTCTTCAGTTTTTGTTTTAATGGTTTAAAAAATACGCCCTTTTCCGTCATCGAGGGGAATGCCATACCCAGTAAGACCCCCTCC
Organism: Anopheles epiroticus; assembly: GCA_000349105.1. NCBI lineage: Eukaryota > Metazoa > Arthropoda > Insecta > Diptera > Culicidae > Anopheles > Anopheles epiroticus. The sequence continues at coordinate 101,454 of KB671481.1, read as the reverse complement.
CTCCCTCTTTTTTTAACGGTGCGCTTCATTTAAAAGTGGAGACATTTCTTAGATAGTCTAAAATACATTTATCTAACTGGGTAGTAGTGATAGTAGCGATAGTGGCTGTACTGTTGCTAGCAGTCGTCGTCGTCGTCGTCATCGTCGTCGTACCGGTAGGGTCACTGGTTGCTGTGATGGGGCCACGAAACACGTCCGTCTGTCCGCCACCTTCACCGTCATCCTGGCGTGCCGTAGTCGTCCGCATCAGCAGCAGCTGCGGCACATCGGAACCTACCGCCGACGGCAGCTGGCCACCCGCTATCTGCTTCCGAGGATATCCGGCCAGCTCGTGCTGATAGAAAAGCTCCGGATGGGGATGATGGGGGTGTGAATGTAGCTGCTGTTGATGATGATGCTGTAGCTGTTGCTGCTGCTGATGCTGCTGCTGCTGCTGGTGCGGGTTTAGCGGATGCTATTATTCGTACGGTGTCAGCTTCTTGTAGAGATCGAAGTTGTCGACCTGGGCGTGATGGTGGTGATGGTGGGTGGAGGACGTGGTCGTGGGCGTTGGTCATGCGTAGTGCGGATACGAGCCCAGATGGGGTGCGACGTGCGATGGCGTCACGTGGCTCATCGTGTGGGAGGGATAGAGGTTCGTGGCCGGGCTGCCCCAGTTGCCCCAGGAGGCGGCCGACGGGAAGATGGAGGCTGTGTTTTTGAAAGGGAAAGAAAGCAAAGCTACTGTTAATAATAACTCCAACGCGAGCAGTTTGCAGCGCTGTTTTCTAATTAACATGATTAAATTTAACAACCCAGTCATGTTAAATAATTGATCGAAGCAGCTTGTTAATTGTCTGGCAGTGGTGTACTAAACCACTCTGAAACTATTAATTGCTACGCTGTGCCTCTTTGCTTGTTGATTTTTTGATTTTTTGTTTCGCTCGTCTGCTCGTCTCCCTGCTTTGACCTTCGGGGCCCTTTTAAGGTCATTTTAAAGAAGGGAAAGCGAGCAGCCCAGAAAAAAAACAAACTTCCAAGCGACACAACACTACCGCCGGGAAAAAAGGAACAAGAAATGTGCTTTAATTTTCACCTTCACGTGAACCGACAAACACGCGGCAGCGGCAAACCGGCGCGAACGGCAAGTAGCGCAAAGGTGAAAGAGGCAGAGGCAGAAGTCCGCTTCGGAAGCCTCTAACAAACAAGCCGTTCCGAAACGGAACTAGTTAGGGAAACAGAAATTAGACCAAAAGAAACGGTTTCACTTCCACCCGGTTATTTTCCAACCTTTTTGCCCTGAACGAAGGAAGAGAGAACGACCATTTGCCGTGCCCTTTTCGCTGGCGACGAACGGTGCCTGGTTCGAGGCAAAGGTAACGGTAAGAAAGAAGTCATCGCTCTTCTTCCGTTGTTCGCGTCGGCACGAACGCGCGGTACGGATGTGAGGCGGATTTCTCGTAGGAAGTAAGAATATGATGGCGTATGGGCGCGTTACACAAGGGCGGAAAAGATGATACTTGAGTTTTTCCGCCTGCGCCGGCGATAGTTTCCTTCTATTCGTGTTTTTTCTTGCTTCTCTCCCTCCTGCGCTTTTCCTATCGCCATTTCACTGCTCTTCACAGGGTGTCGTGTGTCTGTGTGCAACGGAGAATGTGTACGTTCATCCTTTCTACACGAGCTAATCACGACCGTGGTGAGTGAGACGGCAGAGAGTGGACAGACAAAGACAGGCACAGCGACAGGGCAGAGCGAGCGAGAGATAGAGCGAGACTAGTCGTTGATGGGGACGCTTGGTGGCCCGTTACTGCACCATGCGCATGAGCCTGTGTGCATTCGATACGGAGGAAATCGGGTTGGTGGGGACCCGAACCAACTGCCATTGCAGCCGGATTTTGAAGCTCTGCTAAGAAGGGTTTGTCACCGTCCCGAAGTACAAGATGGTGCTGATAAAGGGAAAACCCTTGTTCCCTTGGGTTCACTACCACAATGCCGGGGCGTATCGGTGTGTGTGTGTGTGTGAGTGTGGGTGTTTTCAGAACAGACGCTCAAAACGCAAGCGTGTTGTAAAATCGATGAAAGTACGGGCGAGCATTGATTTATCGTTCTTTGCCTTTCGGCGTTCAGAGCGTTGGAAAATCGAAAGCTTATCAGCGTACGCTACGGTATTTGAGAAAAGGAGAAGTTTTTTGTACAATTCTTGCCTTATCATAAAATGGGGAAGTAATGACAGTGCTTTTTCTTGTGCCTATAAAAGCTTCGAATTTGATAATAGTACGATGAATAAGTAAATGTTGGAATGTAAGCCTAGTTCACGGTGGAAACTGTGCGATTGCCCTTAGGGATTTAGCAGGGTTTTGAGCATAAAACTGTGCATATGTTTGGAATATTGTTTGGCTGAAAAAGATACGCTAGGCTGATTTATATTCGCTTATATGTATATAAATTACATGAAGCTTCCGCAGGACCGCATTTAACTGGCAACACATTAGTTGTGGTTGGTAGAGAAACCAGTAGAGAATGAAAGTCAATATCGTCTCTCATCAGCTTAAAAAGGATCAGATGTAATCATAATAGCTTTCAAAATTATTAACTTTTTTATATTTTTTCAGTACCAAAACAAGTAAAAGAGCAATTTTGTAAACTCTCAATTCAGCACGTTATAAACCTAATGATTTAGGATGCTTGTAGCTATTGTAATCAGGCAATTTTATTTAGCAGATAACACAACTTTGCAACGGTTTGTTGCTAGGCAGGCGTTGGTCTAAGTTGTAACGGCCTGTCTTAATGGGATGCAATATAACGAGACACCTTAAGACTGCTGTCATTTTAGTTTTAGATACATTTTAGTAAACCAATTAAAATCCCTATGAAACTCAAAACTACTATCATATTTGGCTTCATTAAAAAAAAGAACTTCGTACATGGATTAAAGATCATATCGTGGGAAGCTATAACATCTTTATGCTCATTTTAGCTCAAGTGAGAAAACCAAAAACAGAAAAGAAGTGAGTAGTTTGACTATGTAATCGTAAATTGAAGCTGTTTAGTTTGCTACAATGTTTGGTAAAATAGCCTAAGAAGCCTATCTTATTCAAGATGAATTTTTAAAATCCAGTAAACCTTAGAAATCGTAAGACAATCGTTGGTTTCCATTAGAATCGGTGTTAAACTAATAGAGTATTTTAAAGCTGTGACTTTATTTAAGAGTCTGTTTAGTAAAAATATTTATGTTTTAATAACGTTATCTTTACTATATTTTATTGGCCCTACCCAGCCTGATGTTTAAACTATTAATAATTTCTTTTAGTACAACCAGCAAGATGTGTACTAAAAAGTCAAAGTGAATATTGTTCAAAATGAATCACGCAGTAAACTCTATTACTTTATCCATTTTTACAGACAACTATTTTTCGATACTACCACCCCAGCCAGCCAACCAGCCTTCCATCCTAGAACAACCACACCGTTACGCCTATTTTTACACCATCGAAACGTTCACGGCCGATAAGCCAAATTGGGAAAGGAAATATCTTTAAACGGTTGAGTGCGAAATGGCGATTAGATTTCGGCCGGCACGACGGCGGCAGTATGGAAACTCCGGCTTAAAACAGCCACACAAACAAACAAAGCGCGAAAAGGAAAGCTTGGCACACCACTACCAGCAAGTCAAATAACGAAAAAAAAATAGACTCAATGGTGTCCTGAGAGCCCGATTTCCTTTCTCGATAATCGTCCGCCCTAACTTACCGGAAGATGACGTCATGCTGTGATGGGGACTCATGAACGAGCTCAGCTTGGCCCCGTGATGGTACGGCGACATGAACAGGTCGCTCTGGTACTTGTAGGTCGGATCCGTCTGGGGCTGGGTCGCGGCGGCCAAACCCTGGAAGTCGAACTTGTAGGCGTAACGCTTGCCGTGCACCTTCGTCATAATGTTCTTATCGTAGTAATATCTGTAGCCCGTGGCGTTATTTTATTTCGGTTCGGTAGAAGAGAGAGAGAGAGAGAGAGAGTGAGAGAAAAAAAGCAGAGAAAGCGGTGGATTAGAAAATGGTAAAATCAGATCCTGAGGAAAGGGAATGGCATGGGGGGGCCAATAATAAAGTCGGTAAAAAAGCGGAATGAAACGTAGAAAGTGTCTCAATCAGGCAGAAGAAAATACACTTTAACAGTTCCCCCGCCCGATCCGTTCGTACCGTGAATGTAGTACGTGCGTCGCTGTGTAAATTGTAGTGTCGTTCCCCTAGCAGCGCTGTTTACGACCCGTGCGCTGAGTTCTTGAGCGTTGGAAAAGAATCGGGCTGGAAGGGAGGGGGGCGGGTGTGCGTAACGTGCCGGAGTGAAGTTGTATGTTCCGATTTGTCGGTTTCGATAAGAAAGGTGCGATAGGCACGGAGCAAGCTAATTCCTTACGATTGCCCCGCTGGAATACACAAATCGTATCGTAACCGCTGCCGGGCACGCTCACAATTTGCTCGAATCGGTCGGGGGTAGCGAGAAAACACCGATTTTTCGTCGTGCTGGGGGTGGGGGGGCGTGGGTGGGAGATATTCGAATGGACAACAGAAGGCTCTACCTTCGATATCTTCGAGCAGAAAGCAGAAATGACAATCGACCAAGAGCACGTTTCTTGCTGCCACGCTTTTTCGCGTCGACAGCGCATTTCAGCGACACATCGGCACGGTTGCGTACATTGCCGTCAAAACGGCAAAGATGACAGCTAGGTCGAGGAACAATGGGCGCTCTGCTAGATTGGAAACTGTGTGTTTCTGTTGCGGTAATGCGCCACCGAATGGACACGTGGATGATGAGGTTATTCAGACGACGCTTGGGGTTTTGTTTGCAACAGCAGGCACCACGCAAAAAACCGGCGAACACAGTCGAGAAAATGGTGCCGACGGTCGTTTGCTCATACGATTTTAATGTACGTCGCTGTTGACGGCTGGGACAGCAGGAGGGCGAGTACGATATGAGTGCGATTATTCGTATTCGTTTCGCTCGCGCGCCAATTGATTGGCATGTGGAACAGAAACGAACGGCACAATCGGTAAACAATGGGACCATCTCCCGGCAGAACATATGGGTAACGGCATGTCTTGGAATGGGCTGAAAGGTGCTGAAAAATCCAAAAACCACTCAAAACGGTCTATTTTGGAAAGGTAAACCGATGTGTCGATACACTTGGTGAAAATGTACTAAAATAGCGAAAGGGTAAAATAGGAAAATAGCGCTACTCAACTTCAAATTGTCAATTCGAATGTGAAAAGGGGAACACATCCTCATTCCCGAGCCAATTTCGAGCGAACACCATACAAAGTTGTCAACCCTGTCATAGCAGTGCAGAAGATAGTACAGCGTCCTCGATTGCCCTCTGCTGGGTAGCATTCAAAATTACATCCATTAAAATCATACATCTCCCAGAGTCCCCAGACAGCCATCGACAGCCGGCCGGAGAAGGATTACACAGTCACCAAGGATTCGTAAAAACGTACTCCAACGGCAGCATCATTATCGGGAGCATCAACAGCGTATAGCATGATAATGGGGCTTGGTTACCCATCGCCCGGGACGGCATCTGGAGTGTTTTTTTCACTCTCCCTCTCCCTCGCTTGATGGCAAAGGGAAAAGAATCAACTGCTCCTGCTGGTGCTGCTGCTGCTGCTCCTCAGCATAAAACGAGCCGGGCGTGTTGCTGTCACTCATCCGTTCAATGCAAATGTGTGTGAAGAAGCTATCTGTTCTGGATCCTCATCCCACGCCCCATCCACTCGAGTGGGTGGAAAAACGCACCGACCACTTTTCCGACCGAACATTTTCGAGTGGTTTAATGTGTGTACATACATATTCAAGTGCACCTCGTCGTCCTCACCGGGCGCCAACATTTGCACACCACCTGTAAACCCTCCCCCGGCGGATGGCTTATATTGCCACTTGGACCTGGGCTGCTTCGGCTAGCCTTGATTGTTCCATCATTGTCAACTCCAAAGCTGTTGTACGCACTTGTACTCCCTTTGGTGGTCCCTTGCGGGCGGGGCAAGGCTTCGCAAACGATAAAGCATTTACGACCGATTACCTAAATGTGACGAAATGTGTCTGCCCCATCGACAGACGGTGAGACGATGATGGTGGGAGTGAAACGAGACAGGAAAGCGTTAAAACAGGGCGTTGTAAATATTGTCCCACCGCTACGGGACGCCAGAGGAAAATAGTACCAAACGAGCGAGTGAATGGAAACCAGCGGGATTTTGCGTTTTAATTTCTGTGCAATGATTTAATAAAGCGACATTCGCCATAAGGTAACAGCCGTTCGGTCTCGGTCTGGTCGGTACCGTTGACGGACAGGGGGAGTAATCGATAATTTAACATTTCGCAAATTGAATTTGTGAAATGTTTGTCCACCTCTAGTAGAGGTGGTGTTTGTAATTTAGTTTGTAATTGAAAACAGTGGCCGACTCTTTATTATGAAATTATGTGGTATTAATGAGAGAGAAGAGAAAGAAGCTGTTGAAAAATAAGTTGGAGTGTTGATTTTGAAGAAAGAAAATAGTCATTTTTGATGAGTTCATATGTAAGTACTAAGGAACAGTCTTTACCCAAATTACAGAGTGCATGACTTACAAGGATTCTGGGATATGCGAAAATTAATTGAGCAAATTGTGCTCAGATGAAAAAGGCTGCATATAAGGTTTTAAAAGTAATTTTGCAATGTGAGCGAACTAATTCCTTTATTGCATTACGTACATCGACAGTTGTCAAACAATTCTGTTGGTTCTCGATGAAGTGTGAGGTCACCGCAATTATTTTCAACACGATAAAAAGGGACATACCTAAATATCTATCTATATGATGAAATTAGTCAAGATAATTTTTTAGCTCATAACTTATTGAGTTTAACGATTTGCAGAAAACATGACCCTTCGGGATGAAAACAAAAACTTCTAGTATATTCAAATCGTTCGGTAAGGTTAGCAAAATAAGATAAAAAAAAAAACAGAAATCTGGAACAAATGTACTGTATTTAAAAAAAAGTTTAGAGTTTAAAATTAATGCGATGGTGTCAAACCTATTTGCAAACAAACAGAAGAATGTAGAAGATTGCAATCAAAACATGTATAGTGCATTAAAGTAATCATACAGTTCACATAGAAAAGAAGCTTGTAGAACTCTGTGAATATCCCTTTTTGTGTTATAAAATGAACAAGAAATTCAAAACGTAAGATGATACTAATTAGTTTTAATTTGTAATAGCTTTTAATAAACCGTAAATTTACCAAAAACTATTTATTTTTAAAGTGAAATTTCCTCTCACCTAAAAACGAGAAACTCGACCCCCACAGAACATTGAGTAGCTCAGACACATTCAGAATAAATTAACCGATTAGAAGGAGATAAGTATGTATAAGGTAAAATAATATATTAAATATTATTTACAACAACTTTTGGTGTACTGATATCAGGATAATATTGCTTGTTTATGGGAGCTCAGTCGTAATAAAATTGGAACTATGTCGCACCAAGCGAGAGGCCTATGCTCCTCAACAAATGAACTGCTTTTTATAATATTAGAACAATGAATATTAAAACAAAAACTTTATCCACCTGCAAGAGCCCTTAACATGCTAAAGTCTTTAAACCAACCACTATAAACATGGGAACCGCTTAGTAGATACAAGCATCGCAATGAATTTCCCGTGTCTAGCAATCCTCAAGTGTAAGCTGCTCAGATCACGGAACGGATAGTATCCCGAGCTCATGTGCAGAAATCGTCCTTCGCTTCTCAGACTATGGCGTCATCCACCTCACAACTCAGCTCGCACCAACATCGAGATGTGATGGTGCTGGTACCACATTGCCAGGGGCAAGCAACGCAAGCACAGAAGTCTATTAGATTTTGGCTAAATCAAAATGTTGTTATTTTTCAATTTACAAATTTGATTGCATGAAACCTCCTCCGTTTGCTAGTGTGCTGCGTTCGAGACCATACGTTTTTGCCGTCCGCGTCGCTCGGTGGAAGTTGGAGTGGGATGTCACACCTTCCCTGACTTTTCAGACCATTCCTATCTCATGCTGCGTGCCATACCGTCCGCACGGGTATATGGTTTCGCTGTAGTAAAATTCCCATGTTGCTACGATTCTGGGCGAGAAGTTTTCCCCACTGCGGCGATTGAAACATCTGCCAGTAAGAATAAAATGCGCCACAGTAGCCACCCACGGCAGAGAGGCTCCTACATTCGGTTGTACGTTCTTTTCAGCGAGTAAAGCGAGTAGAGCAACGATGGGGAGGCCATGCCCGGGAACCGGGATTGGAATAGGCGGGCAAGTTGTTGCAAAAAACCCTCCCGTACCCGATGGATTAATGGAATGTAAAGGAACGGTATCTGATCTGGCATTATGGCACATTCGACCGAAAGTTGTACAGGGTTTTCCGAAACTGAAACGTAGAACGTGACGTAGGAGGGTGGTTGGTAGTTTGTGGTAACCGGAAACAGCACCGCCGGCAGGAGGGAAGATTCCAGCATGCTTTCAATCATTCGTACCAATGAATACGAAACGTTGAAATTGAAATTATTAGATAAGTCGGCGATAAAGTGTGTCGGCAGAAAGGAGCTGGCGGTAGCAACACGGACGATGGAACGTCTAGATATATTGCAGAATGAATATATTTAGAAGATTTCAAGTGGCGAGTGGGCGAAGAATTTGTACCATGATGTTGGGTGGTATCAGAAACGGTATGGTTAATTTCAATTTGGTGAAGGGAATATCTAAGAGCTTCTCATACTTTACACCACAACTTTGAAAAGAGCAGTTTGATGTAGCTGCAGATCAACTTGAGAAGTTGCAGAAGAATTTAAATTTCGTTCAAAAGTGTAATCTAACTCTTTGCATCGTTTCAACGATGTGGAAATGGCCGAGAAATTTTAAAAAGGACATGTTTATTTGACGCAAATGATAGCTCTCTGAAAGGATCGAAAAGGGATACCAAAATATAAGAGTACTTTTGAAACTTATGGTGGATTGTATATACCGTATTTTAGCGAGATAAACGACCATCTTTTCGTAGAAAACTGAGCAAAATCAAATTAAAGGGGTCTTACTACAAGCGTGGCAGCATTTCGGTTCTAATCGAAAATATTAAGAATCGATTTAACGGCAGTGCTAATGAGAGAGATGATGCTAATGATAGCAACAATGATAATGTACACG
>KB671481.1:6684-88518 GCA_000349105.1 Anopheles epiroticus | reverse complement strand
CTTCGCAAACAGTTTCATTAGATGAAGCTTTCTTAAACGTTTCTAATTATTCAAACCATTAGATCATCGGATTAAACAAACTAGTTTTAAGACCAGAGTACATGGCCCGAAAACTCGAAGCGAAAACTCAAAAATCTGAAAACTTAGCGTCAAAACGTGCTCGGTTCATGTACCCGTGTTTTGGCAAGCGAAAACTGGCATGCGAAATCTGGCAAGCGAAAACTGGTTGGCCATTTGTAAACAAACAATCTGGTGCATCCGTGTAGTAATATTGAGGATATTTTTCGAAAGCATTTTATGGAATACATCATTATAAATACTTTAGTGTCGATCAACTAGCTTTTTCACGTGATTTTACGATTAGAAATGTTGATCTCTTCTGTTGCATATACCCATTGTTTCCATTCTGAGTTTTCGGTCTCCTTTCAACTAGTTCTCGTTTGAGTTTTCAGCTCACCGAGCCGAAATCAATTTGACGTAAAGTTTTCGGCCCTGAGATTTCGGCGAAAACTTTTTGAGTTTTCGATTCGTCTAGCGTGGCCTTTATGATTGTTGAAAGAACAAATATTTTCTTCCAAATATCGTTGTGATTTGACCAATTAAGGGGTTAAGATATTTAAACTACAACGACCAAATGAAATTTCAAACACATTGTACAAGTATTTTGATTAAAACAAAAATAAGATTTTGATTCTTAAACATAAACGTTCAGTGCAGTTCCATATTGAGATAATTGGAGCAATTAAAAAGAGTCTTGATTATCAAATCCTGTGAATGTGCTGAAGCTAGGAGTTACAGAAGCGTTTCATTGATAGTTAATGATGATTTCAAATCTCTTTCTATTATCTAGAACAGTGATTCCCAAAGTGGTCCCTAGCATCCACCAATCGACGCTGGTAATATTTTAGTGGGCTGTGTGAGTCAATTGAAGCTTCATTGGAAATATGTGAGCTTAAATTAAATGCCAAAATTTAGATATGGTTGCAAAAAATCTTGCACTAAGTACTTCTACGCCATATTATGGGCAAGTTTTTAAATTACTTGTACCAAATCAACATGGTTGTGTCTAGTGGAAAACGGATTGTCAATAGATATCTGCAAACCGTCATTTGCGTAAGTTGACCCGGCCAGGATTCAATATATAAAATCAGATGCTTCATTTACACCACATTTAAAAGTAAAAAAATATTAAACAATAATTTAATAACCTTTGATGTTTTTTTGCTTCACAAATGGTTCAAAATGGTTGTTACAAATAAGAATGGCTGAAAAGTGGGCGTTGAGATAAAACGGTTTGGAAACCACTGATCTAGAACAAACATTTTAAAACATTCTATCATCAAGAACCACTGTAATGCCTATTCTGGTATTTAGTTCTTGTTAATCGTTATAATAATATCATTATCTTATTAATTTCACACACCAATTTAAAAAATGCAATATAAACTCACATTCAAAAATGGATTTTTTTGCATGGTATGCGTTTATGCAAGAATTTACATTTTTTTAGATGGTTTAAAACTTCAAAGAGGTCAGCGCAGTTTAGTTCATGACCGATTGAAGGCCAGAAATTTAGAGATTCTATATTCGTTTTAATTAGTACGTTTGAACAAAGCTACAATTTTCTTTTTTCAAGCTAAGCAACATACATTTTACGGTCTTATTTCTTTCCAGTTACTTGATTTTTTAAAGGTTCTATTAAGATTTGTTTTTCAAAAGGTTCAAGCTACAAGTAACTTCTGATAAATTCACAGCAAGGAAGAACGTTTGTTATGTGGTAAAACAAACATTGTAAATGTTTACAAAAAAATAATATCCCTGTCACATAATGATGCCGATAATCCCGGCAATGTTAGTTTTCCAAAAAAATAGGGACAAAAATCCCCAAAACCAACTGGCCGAGAATAGTGCACAAAAGGGCAAACATGGCTAATTGTTGAGCTGAATGATAAAGGCACACACCCGTCACAGAACGACCGTCCCAGCGCCAAGTGATCCAATTTGCCATTCAATCAACCGTTCGATGATGGAAAAAAGGTCTTCCCAACAGCCGATTTCGATTCGGAATCAATCTCGGACGTTCGATAGCCAGCGCAAAGGCTAATCCCATTATCGGTCAAATGTAACGCTCGCAATCGGGCCAGTTCATCGTTATCGGCGCGCCCGAAGAAAATAGAAAGCAAAGAATCGAAAATGGAAACGGCTAAACCTGCAACGTCTCGAACATGGAATGTGAACAGACGGGCGGAAAGGTCTTTCAGCGCTTTTATGCGCCACAGGACGGCAGAACACTACGTGGGACGGCAATCGGGACCGTTACGGGTGGCAAACACGGTGCGCAAATCGAACGAACGATGATGCGAGGGGCGGTGATCGTTAAAGACAATTTGATTTACTGGGATGATTTCTTTTGTTGCCGAGCAGCAGCCCGCCCGACGCGCCCTATCGCCCCGCTTTATCGTATGGGAAATCGTCGGCATGTCGGGCGGGTGCTGCTTGTACGCGATGATCCTAATTCTATCCCAAAACGTTTGCCCTCGTGCTCGTGGCGGGGAAGCCGAACGGAATGCGAAGAAATTATGGCAAAAGCAACGATTTGTGTACGAATTTTTGTGGCTAATTTGCGACGACAGAAGTAAATTGAGTGAAAATTGCAATAAAAGTGACATCAAAAGAACATTAAGCATAAATTATGTTTTCTTTGTGCTCTAGAGCAGGGGGAAAGGGGGGAAGGGAGGGGGGGAGTAGGAGAGAAGGTTTGCCCTTTTCCGTTACATATCCAGCTGTACACCTACCTTAGTGCTCGGCTGAGCTTGTCGTAGTTCATGTTCGGTTTCGACTTTCGTTCGCCCCAGCGTCTGGCCACCTCGTCCGGATCGGTCAGCTTAAACTCACCGTTCGTACCCTCCCAGGTGATGCAGGTGGCGTTGGTTGAGTCGCTGAGCAGCTCGAGTAGGAACTGCCACAGCTGTATCTGCCCGGAACCTGTGGAAGAAAGAACGCGTATTAGTAAACGGGGCCACGATCATGTAATGATGATGATGATGATAATGATGGCGGAAGACTGCTCGACTGGCGGTTCGTTTCTAGTGCACATTAATCATCCACACTTCCAGCAGCGAAAGGTGCACACCAGGTGAAGAAAATGGGTAAAAAATTACCAGAAAATTAGAACGACTATGTTCACTAAGTGGTTACACTTTCGTCCTAACTAGATGTGTGTGTGTGTGTGTACTAAGAATAAGGCAGCAGTAACGCTCCCTCCCGCTCGACAAGTGGTTGGATGATTCAACAAGCATTTTGGGCATTTGGGCGTATTACAACATATTCATAATACGCCCGTAAATTTACCACCAACTGGGTGGAAAGGTTTTGCGCAGAAAACAGCACAACAAAAAATGCCAACCAGTAAAATGTTACCGTACTTCCCAACAAACGATCAAAAACCGTTCATCCCTACGGAGGGATGAAGGAAAACCCCATTAAATGGTGACAGCAAACGGGACAGAAGGAGGGAGCGGTGCTGAGTCAACCATACGGCGGCACTACAACAAAGGGCTAATTATCATAACATCATCAATAATAACACCCACACCCCACGGGGTTCGAGCTACCGAACCCTCGGCACAACCCTACCCGAGGTTATATCCGAGGCCGGCATATCGAGTTTTTATTTCTACCGGCTTCGGAGGAGGGCGACTAAGGCTGCCTGTTTTCCGTTCGTATTCAATCGGTGAGGAGATTATGTGATTCATCATTAGTAAATCAGTGTTTCGATGCTGATGCAGGGGTGCATTTTTTTGTTTGGGAAATTGGGAGATAAAGCGGACGGAACATTGGTGAGTTTTTTTTAATGTGATGTCCTGCTGCGAACTGAATTGTCAAGATTTACGTTTATTTTGGATTCAGTTTTGATGTTTTCCTGATTTAATGAGGGGTGCTTAATGTTTAGCCAGCAAGAAGAAGATATAACTTAAAGGTAGTGAATGCATTTTTACTATAGCTTAAGAGTTCTAGCACGGGACTAATATTATTTTGTCTCAAGTGTAGTTTTTACTTTTTTATACTTAATTCTTGAAGTGTATCTACCAAGGTAGTTTGCCAATTACCATGTTACATTGATCAGGTTAGTTCGAGGCAATATCAGTTATTCAAAAATCGGAAAGTAAATCATAATAAATTGTAAATGGATGTATGTTACTAGTTCTTATCAATCTGATTGTGGGAAGTACCAAATTCACGTGCATGGATATCCACATAGCCACGTGAGTGTCTCCAGATGGAGCCTCTGCCAATCAGTTTGATCACGTGTTGATAAGCCACCGACGATAGCCGAGCCTGTTAAACGTCGGAACATACTGAGGAGTGGACATGGATTCCGATCTTGGTTGGTCTATTACGGTACCATACGGTGTAGAATCGCTTGCTTCCCCGCAAATGAGGGCGGAGAAATCATGCAACCTCGACTCAACACGGACTCTCTAAGGGACAGCAATCTCCAACAGGCATTCAAAGCCGCCTTAGATGAGTCTCTACTACCAGAAACAAGATACGAAACTACGAGCGAATGGTGGAACGCTCTAAAAACTATTATCATAAACTGTGCTCAAAACTCACTCCCTCCACGTCGTGGCAACACCAGATCTGGCTGGTTCGACGAAGAATTGCCAGACAAGTGGTCGAACGTATAAACGAAGCATACCGAGCAATGCTGCAAAGGCATATCACGCGGGCATGCATAAGCGGCTCAGAAGAGTAGAAAAAATAGTTCACTGCACCAAGAAAAACTGGAAAAAATGCTGGAAGTCGAACGAAGTCTAAACTGCGTTCGAGAAGAAGATCCTCAGGTGGATTGTTGGTCCCGTACGCGAGGAGGGACAATGGAGGAGCCGATACAACGACGAGCTTTACGAGCTGTACAACGATCTTTTCGTTGTGCAGCGGATTAAGCTCTCCCGGCTTCGGTGGGCTGGCCATGTTATACGCATGGACCCGAACGACTCAGCTCGTAAAGTCCTCTTGAGCCGTCCACATGGACAGAAAAAACGTGGTAGGACCAAGCTGAGGTGGGAAGATGGCGTTGAAGCGTCCGCCATCAAGGCCAGGATAACGGAGTGGCAGACGACGGCGCGAAACCATGAGCGGTTTCGGAGTTTATTGCAGCAGGCCAAGACCGCAAAATGGTTGTAGCGCCCGATAAGTTTAAGTTTATATTTGTTAATTATCTTTAACTTATCCCTTATAACATTCAATGACTGAAGGGTGCCCTGATTGCCAGCATGCCAATTTAATTGTTTTTAATGTGTATGTAAAGCATTGTAAGTTTCTTGTTTAAGATTCATGTGGATGTCATTGGAATACATAATAAAAAATCAATATAAAAAATAATTATTGAAAATCAAAAATGACATTACAATAAAACATAACAAAATAGTAACTGGAAATCTGCAATGATTGAGCATAATAAATTTGCTGCTAATAATTGCTCGGAAAGTCCGTCAAATTATTCGGAATTTTTGTTTAAAATGTTTTCTAATTAATTATTAATTTTGTAAGTAGTTCCATTATTTGCTTTTTATACAAGCATTAAAAAAAAACATTGCTGTGGTTTTATTTACTGTAGGCAGCATTACTGTAAATATCATTAGGAAATCTAAACCTTTGGATGCCATAAAAAATCATTTGAAATTATTAACCTTTTTATGTTTTAAACTTCGCTTACACACAATTCAAATAACATTTGAAAATTGATTAGCTTCAGCAGAAATTAAATTTTAAATACGGCACCAAACCAAGTATAAAGCGCTCAGTTCACCATTAGAAATACACCTAACTATAACTTTTGGTAAATAAAAGGGTTAGACTCTAATAAATTACACTCCTTCTCTTCCATTTTTCCGATGTTTTATCAATTGTTTCTCCACCGGGTGATAATTAACACCTCCGCATGCAGCCATCATTGGCAGCAGGCACGAGAATGGCGATGAAACGCTACACCTAAAACGCCATCCGAAAGGAACACGGATCCGACCAGCTTTCCGTGTGGCAGCAGCAGCGCGGACCCGCGACCAAGCGCGGCAAGGTTGTTTGGGCTCCCTCTGATTAAATTTGTTGCCGGTTTCCGATCATTTCACACCTTTTTCCGTATTTTCCTGTTCTTTCCTGTTTCCCTGTGCCGGCCCATTTCCTCCTACTTGTTGTTGTCGGACCCGGGGCCCTTTATTTAGTACCCGGCCGGGACCAGCTGGCCCGTGTTTTGGTTGGCAGGCGATAAGGGCTTTCGGAAGGAGAGCAAAAGTAACGACCTCCTCCCTCTGCTACCGGACTCTTGTGGTTCTAGTTTTTGTTTTCATTGCTGATCCACGGGCTTTTGCACCACGGTCCCGGAACTGGTCTTTGTTGGAATGGATCCTTCGAGCGAATCGATTTGACCACCAGCCCTCCCGTAGGAGCGGTTGAAGTTTCAGGTCAAGTGTTACTGGGTCATCCGTCTTCTGGCACATCGGCAGGCCGGTAAATGTGTTCAGAAGCTCTCGAAGCTCTCTCCACCCCACTGTTGTTGTTCTCTTCCCTCCCTTCGTGTCGTTTTTCCATTCGTTGGAACCTTGGTTATGTTTGCTTCCTGTTGCCTGTATCTTGCTGGTTATCCTTTCCAACCACACACTCACAACGTAGACCAACGTCCATCTTTGCTTCCGTGTTCCTCAACTGACCATAGTGCACCGGACCGACTCCAAGCGCTGAGTTTGTGTACTATTTTTATTTCTTTATTATCGACTTACACCCGACGGCAAACCGAGCAAGGCACGTACACGGTGACACGCAATGCCGGGACCTCCTACGCGTTCGCTCCGGACCGACCATAAACATAGGCACTCCGGAGTGAATGTAACGACCTGAAGGAAGAGTCTAGAACAGCCCGACCGGCGGGGGCACACCGTGGTGATAAGATCTAGTGAACACGATTCACTTTCTGCTTCGGGTACTGTGGCCGGGATGGGTGTACGGGACGGTGGTAAAATAGCCCAGAGGGGAGGTTCCGGCCTATAGAAGAACCACTGTGCTGTGTGTAACAGGGAAGCGATTAAAGAGTGAAAAGGAATGCCTTCTTACGTAGGGTCAGACATTGAGTTTCTTCGTGCCGGTGTAGCCGGTGTGGCTGTTGGACATCGTTGCTTTGGTCGGGAGGGATGTTAGGGGAGTCCGATTGCCGAGAATTATTGTAGTAAGACATGCGAGGGTAAAATTTTGTCCAGAACCGATGCCCGGTGGGGTGGTCCAAACACGATCGTCTTGAATCGAGGACTGATTTAAGACTTCCTGGCACTGCTCACCGCTTAAAAGGATTGCATGAGTGGTGTGGTGCGTTTCGAACGCTGGCAGGCTTGACCATGGGCGGCCTTTTTCGTAGTTGAACAATTCTAGTGAGAAGGTGCAACGCACCGTGCGAGTGTTGAATTGCATTAACTACGGTTTGTTACGGGATTACCATATTTTGTTTGACGTATATTTCGTTCTGCAGTACTTTAAAATAGACTTTTTGTGGAATATCCTGGATTTACTCTCTTTACAAGAGTGACTTTCTTGTCATATTATGTACAGAGTTTAAGACTCAAGAGAAGCATAATAATTTCAACTTAGTTACATGACAGTCTATCTTCTAATAAAATATCCAAAATGTTTAAGGTTATCTTATTTGAAACCCCATTTTTTTATTTAATCATCCATATGGATTTAATTAGCTGGATTAGGGTAGCTTAAATAACATTTTGAGTTAATTTATAATGAGTAGAACAAATACTCATTTCTACACTTGTTTTGTTTTGGTTAATTAATAAATATCTTAGTTAAGTGTTAAGGTGTTGTTATTAGGCAACTATCGCTTAAACAAATAAAAACATTCATAGCTTTATATTTTGCAAAAAAATGTTCTCAATAGAGCATAAAAAATTATTGATATCAGAGGATTTTGAGTATGGCAGACGAAGATTGATGTATAAATTATAAAACAAACTAGAGAGAAAAGGGAAAAACCCATCATACCTCAGAGCTTTCTTCTGTTTTTCAGGTTTAAATTTGTTATGCATTAGAAATTCGATATTAAGTGTTTATAAATTATTTTAACATAGTTGTACTTTTACACCTGCATTTTGAACTATTTAAATTTATACTATAAAAGTAAAATAAAAAATTAAAGTAAAGAAATAAATCTCTAAAATCGCACGATGAGGAAATGAGCGACGAATGACCTCAAATAGAAACATTTGAATGAATGAAATTAACAATTAGAAAATGTGTAATAAACGCATTCTAAATGTAATTCCGGGCTTTCTGATTAAACTGTAAAACTTGTTACACTAGATTAAACTGTATAGGAAATAGTTTAAAAAAATGTAAATAATATGCAATTGTAATTTTAAAAAGCAATTTTTACAAAGATAATGAGAGTTTGAGAGAGTTTGAGTTTGAGTCTTCTTGGGTGGCACAACAACCCCTGTGGGGTCAAGGCTTAACCAGAGCACTAATGTGCTTCTTGGTTTTTACTGTGACTGAGTGCAGTACACTCATCCATAGCAAGATTGTTAAAATCCTTCGTATGGAGGGCCTGTGACTTAGTGTACCCATATAGTAGGATATTAAATCCTGCGGTTGGGGAGCGGCAGCAACCCGAATGGGAATCGAACCGACGACTGGACTTTTGACAGGCCTACGCTGTTACCATTAGACCACCGAGCCGGCCTCAAAAGATTGCTCAAAATAGCAGAATAACACATAGCAAATGATATTACAGTACGTTAATGGTCATAGACATAAATGAATTGAATTGATCAAACTTAATAAAATGCTGCAAAACGTACAAACTAACCCGCAAATAGGAAGCAATTAATCAATTTAAGGCACCATCGAAATTAAATTTATTTGACAACAAGCACCGTGACGTGTAATTCGCACCAAACTACAAGTGCTTTTCCTTGAGCTGTCCGGCAGCCTGCCCCAAACCCTACACTAGTTAACTTCATCGCTTTTCCATGGTAATGCCAATGTTTTATACACCATTTTGTACAGCTGCGATACACCTAACCGTATCCCTAAACCCACTTTACCCTCCCCAAATCCATTCCGCACACCCCTGCCGCCCCACCAGAGTCAGCTAATTACATCGACGGTTTCGTGCAGCAGGTTTTGTTTTTCTCTCCCATTTTGGAGTTGGCGGTTGAACGCCAACGCCATTTACACAAAACAGCACGCAGCCGGGTCGCTCTCGCCTGGCAAAACGTAGCGCTTGTTGGTAGGCAAGAGGTTTTTTTTTTGCAAACTTTGGCATTCCAAACAGGTGGGGCAGGTGGTGGGTGGGCGGAAAAAATGGACGAAACGGGTACCATATTGAAAAGCGCGGCTTACCAGCGCGAACCATGAAAATGGTCGCGCACACTCGCACCGGAAATTTAATTAAACGCTTTGTATTTCTTGCTTTCATTTACTTTTTCACTGCTGTTATTTTGTCCGTCTTTACCGTTTGCCTTTACCGTTTTTTTGCTCGCTTTTCCATCCTTTTCTTTCATGCACGGGCAGCTTTTAGCCTTTTTTTTTCTCCCGGCAAATGGTAAATATATTAATAAACATAATGAAAATACACAGCGCAGGCACTGGCTGAGAGAGAACGAGTAAATGGCGAATTATATTTTATATTCCCTCGCACACTGTTGGATAAACCACTCAAGGGGGCGGGCAGATTGTACCGATCTGTACAACCCAACCGAGAAAGATCATATTCTCCCTATTTTAACTGCAAATGCCGGAACATCGGAAGGATGCGATGTTAAAGCAGCGGCAAC
The DNA here is from genome assembly GCA_000349105.1 of Anopheles epiroticus. Taxonomy (NCBI): domain Eukaryota; kingdom Metazoa; phylum Arthropoda; class Insecta; order Diptera; family Culicidae; genus Anopheles; species Anopheles epiroticus. The sequence continues at coordinate 78,682 of KB671481.1, read as the reverse complement.
CACGACCACGGTAGCTTATTGTTCGTGGTTTTTGCCATTGCTTTTCCTTCCTTGCTGGTGAATGAAAGGCGACGAGTGAGAAAAAGGACCGTTCCCTCATTTCTTCTCCTCATTTCACGATCGTCCGTGTGCGCGAGTGCGTTGTACGTTTGATGCTCCAACATGATCTACTTTGCCTTTCGCACTGTCTTGTGCTAACATTATCTTTCTACTTAGTTTTGTTTCGGTCTGCTTTTCATTACAAATTTTTCAAATGCATTTCCATCACGCTGGCAGGCATCCGCGACGGCGAATGGTTTCCGGTTTCCTTCGGTTAACATCCGGCACGGCCCGGTGCTTACTGGCGCTTGTGTGACTTTTGCCGGCTAATTAGTTTCCTTGAGCGGTTGCCGCACGAAAAGTGCTAATTAGTGTCGCACCATCAGGGGAAAGGGGAAGGCACACAACGAGCGGGACATTGCAATGACATTCTTTTCCACCCCGGCGGCAGAGGCTTTCTCACTTTTTTCGCGCTTAGGAAATTTTACCTTTTGTTTGAGTATTAGTTTGCTTTTACTAGCTTACCATTTAAGAATATTTTGTTTGGATATAGAAGACTAAGAAGGAGATAATGTTAAAATAACAATTATGTTGATTATCTAGAAATGAAACGTGAGGCTAGGTAACAACATTACATTATTAGGTTGCTAAATTAAGTGACTAGGATATAGGACTTTAAATATGTAGGGCCATGTTAGCGAGATTTGAATATTTCTTCAAATGTGGCTCATTCATAGTATACTTTTTACTGTTTTACAGACTCTTTTGATCGAGTAAATGCCAAGAATAATAGGAAACAAATGATAAGATGAAAGAATGCGAAAAATATTGAAGCTACTAAATAGTTGTGGTAGATTCTTTTGATAAGACTACAGTTGTTCTTTAAAGCTGCACAAGCATTTTTCTTTGTTTGTTTCATACCTACAGATGCTTGCTTGAATAAAAAAAAAATAATTTAAAGTAAATTTTTGAATTTGTAAGTCAAGTCAAACAGGCGAATTGTCATGAAGGATCACTGTCTGTCAGATGGAATAGTGCAACAAGAAAAAACAGACAGCATCTCGATGGAAGCCACCATTTTGATTTTATCTGACCACCTATGCTCTGGTTACCTTGACTGTCAAGAGCATTCAAAAACGTTTTGAGTTTTAGAAACATCTTTTGTATGAATCACAATAATCCTGACTTTGATTAAATATATTATTGGAATGAAAATGTGTGATATTTGTTTGTCATGCTTGATGACTGTTTGTACATTGCCTAGAAGAATAAGATAATTTATTTTTTATGAAAACTAAAACTGAATTATTTTTCTTTTCCGAGACACGTTTTCGATCCTATTCTAATTGTGGCGTGGAAATGCATGGCATAAAAAATCCACATAAGCTGAGACGGTTCGTCTCATACCCTTCCGCTTGATTCCTGATCCTTCACAGAAAAATTCTCCCTTCCTACAGGTTAATGACTTCCACTTCTCCAGATCAGTGTCTAACCTTGCCCTTTCGCTTTGCCATTCCGTAATTGCCAACCGTAAGTCAATTTTTAATGTAACCAAAAACCCTCGTTCATGACACGCATTTTAACCTTAAAATCGATGAATATTTCATGAGTGCAAACGTAAAACCGAAAAATCTAGATCCACCCTCTCACACCGGCGCACGTCCGTTCCGGGTTGATGCCGGTGTTTGTGATAAAAATCGCACCGGTCAAGAGTCGGACAGTGCAGGGCGAACTGCTGAATCGTTGTAGCTTTGTCTGTGCGAGGAATGTATGATTACCCGGTGCAGATACCACTCCGCAGTACGGTTCCGGTTCAATTCCGTACCAGTGGTTCGTGTGCGCTGGAAGGTCTTGAACCAGAACGACACCTTGGCGGAATGGAGCGAATGGAAGGCAAAAGCAACTGGGAAGAACTCGAAGAAGGGCAGAGTAACGAAACGCATGTCCTGGGCGTATGTTTACCGTTCCATTTGCCGTGCAAATAGTGGAGCTAAATTGGTGTCCTGGGATTTTTATTTCGACATCGGCGCACGATGGACTGTGTTTCACCCCGGGGGTTTTGGGTGCACCGGCGGACACACGACCCTTGCACGTATGTGAGGGCTTTTTCTTCTACCCTAAGAGAGGCGAGATTTCTCACCAAACGGCACAGGGGATCGGAGTTGCCAAGGTCTCGTGTAATTGACCGGTGCAACCGGGCCCAACAATACGATAAATCCCCTCGGAAGGGAAAAGCGGCGTTTTTTTTCTCTCGCTCGCAACTAGATAGGGTGTTAAAAAATCTCAATCAAACAATTTACCCCTAAAGGTGAGACGAGAACACACGCCAACGGGGTGCGTTACCGAACCCACTGCCTTTATTCATGATTCATTGTGGGTCGATTGTTTTTAGGCGAAACAAATTAATAAGACCGAAAGGAGACAGCGAGAGTGTGCGGGTGTTAGAACTGCGGGGAGGCGAAGGGAGGGAAACAATGGCCGGAAGGAAGGAAGGAAGGTGAGAGTGTACTTTTTGTTGTTCTTGTGGGTGAGGAGGAAAAGTCGAACGCACCAGCCCGTGACGACGTTTTGACACGTGTTGGCTACAATATAGTTTTGATTGCGCCCGAAAAGACGAAACAGTACCACGGGGGTGACGAGGGGTGACTTTTTACACTTTCACGTGCCCCGACCGTGCCCTGGTCGATCGATCGTCGATAAATAGCACGGTGTGCCAGTAAGCATAATTTGCTTACCAAAAGGCTAAACGCTGTTCCACTCCTCCGCACCGTGCTCGGGCGAGAAGTTGCCAACCGTTCTCCCCCGTTGTTGCCTCCCTATGCACCGCGAGTTTTCCAACTTTCAAAAGTAACGGGTAAGGGAAAGGTCGGCACAGTAAATGCAGCAGTTAACGCAACCATTAGATTGCATTCCGAACCCCATTTTGGCGCTCTGCAGTGATTTGAGTGATTAGAGAATTGATTGATGCGTGTGAGGGTGGGTGTAGATGGGTGGATGGGTGGATGTGCGGGTGGTACGCAGGGTGCAGTGTTTGGAGAAACTGACTTTGTATGTTTTGCGCATGATGCAGTAGTATGGAATGCACTGGCTGGTTTTGTTGATTTAGGCTTTGTGGTTATTATTAGCTTCTGAAATTGAGATCTGAAAAAACACTGTTCATAGAACTTTTGGCAATAAATCAAATAAGTTTTTAGGGTTTCGTGAAAGATGGTAACCTGATAACCTTGTTTCAATTTGAATAATATGTAAATTGAAAATACCCATAAAATCTCCCTTGAGTTCGTATTGGGTTAGCAGATCTACTTACAGGGGTAACTCAGATAAAAAGTTGATAGTTTTTGTTTTTCTTTCTCCACTGCTTTTATCCTGGCGATATTCAAGTCTATCAAACTTGATACCAAAAAGGTTAATCAACATATGAATCTAGTTTTACCATTATCACAATAAATTTAATTCTTAAACTTTTGACCTGTTTCCAGCAATACGGCCGGCCCGTCACTGGTGAAATAAAAAAAAACAACCATAGACCTGTTTCCATGTTATTCGCTTATATTTTAAAATAAAAATAGTTGTATAAATTAGTGATAGAAGATAATTAACTATTCAAAATTTTTGTACATCAGTAAACTGCTTTCGATAGCATCAATGAATTAAAAAAACTCTCATAACTCTTCGCTCAAAGTTATCATTAGAAATAGTATTTTTTCCTTTTCCTGTACTAAATTTTTTATTTATTGAGTACACTTCAAGGGTTTATTGAGCTTTTATTGAGTACACTTCAGGGGTCTGGTGAAACAAGTAACGCAAATGAAAAGGATTGTTTTGATTCTGAGAGACAATTACTTTAAAGAAGAGTCCTGAAAATATCAGCTAAGTGTTATCAGTGTTACACTATTATTGAGTTTTTTTTTTCATTGTGTATAAAATGAAATCCTCGATTATTGATACCTCCTTAAGCTTTTAAATTCTTACATAACGAGTAATGTAATTCGTGCTTCATAGAACATTTGTAAGCTTCTTCTTGTGCAAATGGATAAAATATTCTATTAAAACCGCAAAATTTTTTTTTCATTTAACGAGTGAGTCTCTGAAATGGATTATGTTCATTATAAAAGAGAATGATATTGATATTTTTCCTTCATGCTAAGCAAGCTTTCTAGACGCGTTAGAAGTTTTGAGTAAAAATGGCAATAGACTTATTTTATGATTAAATTTATGATAAGACGAATAGACGAAACAGATACAACTGTTGTATGGATTTGTCTTTTCATGTCTCTAAATGCGTTAGTGTATTGATGAACTGTATATTGTAAATGATTAGGTTCCATAGTTTGTAGGCCACTTTTGTTATATATGAGTAGATGAGTATACAACAATCAATTTAGAACATTCACCAAAGATGAATTGTTTTGTTGCATTTTCCAGATTGTTGCAAAGATAAAACACAAGTATATTAGTGAAAGTTTCCCTCAGTGAGTATATACTATAAGTTTCCCTTAGTGAGTGACTATTCAACCACTTGATAGAAGTCCAACCTTACCAGTCAAAGGCAGAAACAGTCCGTATGACCTATGAGGTTGTTCAGCCCAGCAGAAACTCTAACCTCGATGCTTCCAGTAGAAAGTCAAATTTATTTTTCCAAAAATATAGTACCTGATAAGTTTCAGGCTTGATCTCACGCTAAAAAAGTCCGCCACGTTGTTTGTTAGCCAGTGCTTATGTTTAACACAGCAAAACGGATGTAACGCTTAATTCAGATCATGGCCAAAGATCTTAATGATCATCTAAAAGGCAAAGGGAAGCAATGTCTCAAGAATGAAAACCCTAAACTCGAAACGTTTTGTCAGCGAACAATCTGACCACGTCCAAGGTTTAACTTACTTTACTTTATCCTTTGCTAGCCGTCCGACGTGGCATAAATAATTCCTGCAAACGTACACACATACGCGCACGCTTTCTCGCACAAATATTAGGTATGCTAATTTCATTCACCGGCGTTGAAAGGGAACCGAAAAAACACGCCGTTCCTGCTGGGCCGGACAAATTGATGACTTTTCGTTTTAATGTCAAATTATTTGCTGCTTTCGACGGGCCGAGGCGTTCAGGCGACTCGCCTTTCCTGGGCAGGTGAAAAGCTAGCAGCAGCCTGGTGGAGCGAGGCAGGAAATCGGTTCATAAGGTGCTCGTGTTCCGTTGGATTAGCGAACACGCTGTGCTCGGGGGGCGGAAAAAGCGGAAAAACAAAAAAGGAACGTGCACAATATGAATATTCCACGTTTCGGGCAAGGGATTTCAAACCTCGAAGCTCCTTCGATAGTCACCGGAGCACCGGCCGCTGGTGGTAATGTTTTTCTAACCCATAAAGGAAGTAGTAATTAATCAACAACAACATCGTTTCTTCGGCATTTCCGCACTAGCTTCCGTACCGGTACCACCTCGGTTCTGTTGCGTTTTCCTGTCCTGGTTCCCTTTGCTTTCCCTGCCCGGTTGGGAGGGAGGGTACAAAATGAGAAAGTGAAGTGAAAGGTGGCTGAAGGAAGAAAAAAGGCCGAGTCTTAGTTCGCCCTCCCCAAATGAACCCACTGTGCAGCCGTGCAGAAGGGAGCCAAAGGTATGCAACGTAGAAAAGGTCATAGGCTTGGACTATGCAAAACTATCGATTTTTGCTTTTCCACTTTTTTTTATGCATACACACAGTGAAGCGATTAAACGAAGACGTCAGAGGTGCTTGTGACTAAGCTTCGGGAAGCGTTTTTAGTACAGGTGTGCAACACTTACCAGAGCTCGCTAATCGACTGCTAGTCGGGCCGAACATTTGATATGGATCTGTAACAAAAAATAGAAAAAAATATATTTATTAAATACAGTGAAATACAGTTACAAAAACGCAAAACCGACAGAAATCATTCATTCGACAGCACCATTGTCACCGATGATCGATAATTTACCTGCAGCGCAGATAACGCCATTATTCTGCTCCGCACAATGTGAATCGTGCATCGGCGCAAAGCATAATTAAAAACCGTCGACAATTTTTCCTGGCTAAATGGCAATGGGTTGCATTTTTTGTTCGCCCGATGCATCAATTTGCGTTTGTGGTGTACACACATTATTTTATTCCTCTTTTTCACTCTCTCTCTCTCTCTCGCTCGTTCCTCTAGTATGCTCTTTCAAAGCAGCAGTGCATGTATCTGCATTGTGCTAAAAATGATTAAAAACCTCCTCGCCCGCTCTGGAGGGGGGTTTCACTGCTGCCAACTGCACCATACTCGTTGCAAACGGGGCTCCCGAAAGGTACAATGGAACCTGGGAGAAATTAAATATCCTGCCCACGCTTTCTATTGCGTCGTAAACGTCCACTACACTGCCCTGCACTGCGTTCAGCGCTCGCTGTGAAGCGTTTTTTAATTGCAAAATATTGGATCGCGAGAATGCAAAATGTAAATAATAATGCTTAAATAGTGAGAGCAACAATGGCAGCAATAGCAGCAGGATTTTAAATAAGTGACAAAACGGAGGGGCTGCAGCTGCACCCAACTCTTTATCGGCGGACGTGCTGTGGATGTGTTCTATGAAAAATGGATCCTGCGACGTGGCGGGCGGGACGATGGGAGACACTTTTGCAACACTTGAAAATGGAACGAAAATAGCAAAACGTGGGAGGGAAAACATACATGAAACCAGAAAAAAACCAGGCCCGAGCAGCAAATAAAACTACATAAGTGAGGAGAAATAAAGCACAGAATGAGAAACGAAAGGCACCACCGGTACACATGCACACACACGTTAAATATGTAGATCGTTGCACTCCACTGTATTGAGGAACAATAGAATAAAGCTGTCCTGAAGAGGAGGAGAAAGCGTGGACAACAACAGTTTGCATGCAATTGTATAAAATATTATAGCCTAGCATAATGGACGGTGCACATTTTAACATTCCGACGACAGCTTTCCAAATGGGATCCGTCAGTGTGGTAGCGCTGGCAACGTGGCTTGGGAAATGGGAATGGAAAAGGTCTCGGTGCTGGTGGAGAAACATGACGAAGCTTAATGCTGGGCATCGGACCTACAGCGGAGACAAAAGACGACGCCAGTAAGCTGTACATGATTGTCGTCTGCAAGAATAGATACACATATATATCCTATAATGAAATGAAGCTTTCCAGGCAGAGGAATGAACATTCACGTACAAAAAAATACTTAGTTTTGTCGTACTCTAAACCGAAAACTCGAACCGAAAAATTGAAAACAAAAAACTTGGCTTCGGACTGAGAGTGTGCGCACATTATTATTGTGTCATTGTCATTGTGCAGCTCCGGTGGCCCATTGTGCAAATGTGCACATCGCGATTTGCATGGTGATTATTATAATTTCTGCACAAGCGCAAGTGAAGGAGAGAGGGAGCAATGAGCGTACCCTTTTGGGAGTATATTTTTACAACAGCTATAGTAGTGGTGAAGGAAGTGAAAAGGGTACAATTTTTACAATTATTATCAACCACTTGTCCGTGCACACTTGATGCTTTATTTTTGCACTTTTTTGTTTTTTGAGATGGTCTAGGTTTAAAATGCATAGAAAGTGGAAATACGCTCCTGACACCGTACACGTGCAAGCGCGTCGTAACGATACAATTTTGTCCACGTCACTGTGGAAGGTTATGAAAGTGTCTCATGAAACATGCGAGTGTTTCATCGATTGAACAATGGGAAATGTTTTACAACAATTTTTAATGCATTTAGATATGCATTGTTTTGTCCGACACAATGCGCACGAGAGGGTTAAAAAATAATAGGGAGATTTAAACACAAAATTATGTACCGAGGGTTACCAAAACATGGGGACCCAGTTTTGAACGGGGAATAGAAAAAAATCTTTGAGGACCTTTTTTTTGTCAAACATTAAAACTTGATTATATTCTCAGTTCAAACGAATACTATTTACTTGGTTTACTTGTTGATTTACTTTAAAGGTTTTGCTTGATTTCAAAAGTATTTCACAAGCTTCGTTATACGGAAATGATACACACGACAGGACACCTGAATGAGTTGTTTACAGGGTCGCATCATATTTAACACAACTTCTTCGCTTGACATCGCACTGGCAGCAAGCTATTTCACAAAAAACATATAGGAAGCATTCATGAAGCATACACGAAAGGCAAAAAAATGATACATTGAAAGAAGTGAATATTGCTTTTCATTAATCTTATCCCTAATTTTGCATAGAATAATTAATTGTTTTTAGCAATTACAAGTTGAAAACGCTATGAAACAATTATACATATCAATGTCCAAAAGGTAAGTCCACAGTTGAAGTCTCCATACACTTCTCACAAGTCGCAGTACTGAAATTCCGTAATCGTATACTGTGATTGCGATGCCAGGTGAAACCATTTTGTGATACGATTTTGAAGACAAACTTTTTTAGTTGTCTTATCCGGTGATCCGTTTGGATGAAACCTTGCCATATTATCCAAATGAAGTAACTTACCGGTGAATAATAAAAAATCATAGGTTGAAGCACTTGGCTTGATGATATGGAGAAATAAATTTAATTTTTAAATGACCGTTCACAGCAAAACTTGTTATTATTTTTTTACGTGACCCAAAATAAGTTACACAAAAATGTGAAAAGGGAAAGATTTTGCACAATAAATGTTTTCAGTACTATGACACTTCTTAAAATGATACCTTTAGTATAATGGCCGTTACTACCGGATAAAAAAATGGATTTGTAAGGATCATAAGCTATAAGATAATACATCGTCGATTTAATTAAGTAATGTGCATATTACCATAGAGAAAAACTAAGTATATAAAATCAATTCCATAACATGTGCTGACTTCATTTTGGTTCCTCACCACGATTCGACGCACTAAAACGAAACCGAAACGGAATGTCTCAAACTTACTGGCTGAAATGTCTCAGACCTCTGGGCTAGGATGATTTGACCTCTGGAAATTCGAATGAAATGAGCGGATAAGGTGCTCATTACTGAGACAAGGAAATATCTCCCAGCCAATATGGATAATAGCGCCATGTTTGACGGAATTTGGCACCGAATTTGTGTTTTGTATCCTGGCCAACACAACCATAATTTGACCCGAACTTTATTGGCTACTCACTTTTTGAAGACAAAAGCTCATACACAAAATGATGTGTCAAAGAGTTTTATTGCTAACATTAACATTGAACAATTTTCCAAAAATAATAAGGCTTTGAATTCAACTAGATGTATCACCTTTCACAATTTAAAGTGTTAGAGCCGATGTACTAAACTTTCAACTAGAACAACCATTTCTTTCTCTAACGTATGTTATAGAGCCGCGCCTGTCCACCCAATCAATACCTTTAACCTTCATCGGCTTCTTACTGGATGAAAAATTCCCACCCGTGGACAAACAGAGCCAAACAAACAAGTCCCAGCACCCCGGGGGAAATAAAAAAGGCGTTAAGTCCGGTTCGGTAGCGGTCAAGTGATCAATCCCCAACGAAGAGGGTTTCTGTAAGAAACGGCAACTGGAGGAAAACTGTCGACAGGTTTCGTTATTAGATTCGGAACACGCTGTAGGGACAGTGTTTTTCAGGGCCTGGGACTCGTGCAACTGACCGATTGCAACCGGTTGTTTGTCAATCGAATCAATTGCATACTTCCCCTTTTTACGATAAATCGTTCCTCGTAGGTCTGTTAAAGTCTTACTGCCGGGAACTATTTGTTTTAAAGAGAAACCAGTATCTGTTACACACCGTATCCTAGTTTTTCCTTGGAGTTTCCCGGCCGCCACTAGTAGAAGACACAAGTTAAGAATATACATGTTGCCATTAGTTTACCATGCCCCTTCGCAAGCAGTGGACGTAGCTCGCGTGATTATTATTCCCTCTTTCCCTGCCAAATCCGGCCAAGTCACGCCAGTTTCCGTCCGTAAGGGGCTCGCAAGCCATCAACGATCAACTCGCCGCTCCGCTCTCGCTTCGAGCTTGAAGTTAAAATGAGTGGAACACTCTACTTCTCACCTGACGACGGTGTGTCTGTGTGTGTTTGCTTTTGTGTGTGAAGGGTCCGTTTTATTCCGTTCGGCTTCCTTATTTCCTTGCGATTTCCGTCCACCCTTCCGGTGTTGGTTGGTTGGGCTGTATTGCTCACGGGGTCAATCGTTCATTGTAACCGCGGCTGCAAGTCAAGCTTTTCCGACCCGGCGACCCCGGGCCGGTCTTGGGGTCTTGAAGAAAAACAATTGTACAACCCTTTTCGCCGGTGCGTTTTCCACCGACACTTTCAGTTATTATTAAATATTTTCTCAACTTTTCTTCCTTCTTCCTTCCGTAAGTCGTTATGGCCCATTTGGTGCAAACGGGGTGTGCTGGCTGCCTTGTAGCACGAGCGCGATCACGAATTGTAAATGTGGTTCTATGTGTGTGTGTGTGTTAATATGAATTGTTATTTCCCCGGGACATGGTTTTCCGGAGGTCACACACAGGAAACCGAGCCGAAAGCAGAACACGGAGGCTCAGCAAGCAAGGTGACGCTTGAGCAGTTCCTTCCGAAGGACCTTTTTACTGAGTGCACACAAGCTCTCTCTCTCTTTCTCTGCATCCTTCTTTCTCTCTCTCAGCTGTTTTATATCTTGAAATGCTTCCTGTTTTCACATTTTCCAAACACACTACCGACCCGAAGCGTTGGTGGAAAAAAATTGGGAAAAAGACCAAAAATACTTACAAAAAAAAAAAAAAAACAGTCCAACCAAAAGAGCCGAAAGGAAAACATTATCGAAAGGCGTGTACCGAAACAGTAATATAGACATTTCCACCATCGTAAAATTAAATTACACCGTCTTCCGCCCGGTGGAGGGTAGGTTGGGTTGGGTTTGGTCCCCGATGCACACTGTGTACTTGCCGTCGTGTTTGTAGCGACCTGACATTCGTATCGTACTATGATAGTGAAATGTTTTCCACAGAACAACTTCGCACGTCACTCACAAGACACGGGGCGTCTTGGAGGTGTACCCCTTTCGGTTTGACCTTTAATTTCATCCACTTTCTCGCCTTCTCCACCGTGCTGCATCTAGCAAGTGCATAATTTAATAATTAATCTCTTAGCCGGGAGTTTAAAACACGGGCCGAGAGTGTGTGCAAACACGACTGCTTGGCCAACCAACCTGTCTGACTTTCCGGAGATGAGTGAGGAAAGGCAGAAATTCAGATGGAAAGCGAAAAAAAAGTGCAACCATTGCTGACTCCGACTTTCCGGGGGACGTCGTTCAGGGTGGACGTGTGACGCAAAGAAGGTGCAGAAGGACATAATTATTTAATCATATTTAATGAGTTAACAGCATTCCGGCTTTTAGGCGGGGCGCGGGTGCATAATTTGCATATTTTAGCAACGCATCGTGGTCGCCTTTTTTCCTTCAACAGAAGTGCATGCATGCGTGTGGATTGAGGGGGGAGGTCGGCGACGGTGGTTAGATTTATGTCCCTTTCGGAAGGAACTGTTGTTGAAGGTGCCATAAAAATAGTCCTGACTTTTGCCTTGCCGTTGGCCGAGCTGTCGTCGGTGCGGCAATTGTCTCAGCTTAATTGCCAAACACGGGGGTGTATGGAATGGTGGGGGTGGGGGGGGAGGATGGGAGGTTGTAACTTTTATTATGCTGATTATAAATTCGGTAAAACTGCATGGTAAGAGAGCACAAATGGGCGAAAAGATCGCTTGAAGATATTATGTATATTTTTCAATGAGATAAAAGTTATTTAATAGAGTAGAATTCTCAAACGTTCGTTCGGTCCGCTATTTCGTTCGGTTCCGCTATTCTGCACAAAATGTGTATTTTTTTCGGAATGTGGAATATGTTTTTTTTAGTAAAATATCACTTAAGTTTGTGAAAATAAGAATCAAAATAACTATCCTTTTTGAAACCTATGTTTTTCAAATGTATCCAGAACCGGATGTTTCAATTGTAACAATTGATGTGCCAAAAAGTTCGATTTGCCCTCAGAGTTGTCCAAGTAATAAAAATGTGTATCTCTTAATTCTTGTCTATCAGGCTATTTCGGGGTCAACCTGTAAGCTGTAATATAAGCTGAATTAATGCCAATATTTTTGGTTGTTGCTTCAAATTTTGAAATTGTACTACTATCATAAAATTTAAGCATGTTCGTTACTCTTTGCCGTATTTAGATTATTAACCGTTTTTGACCAAATGACAAAGATATGTATTGAAACACACCCTTCAATCATCACTTTAATTGTTTATGAAGCTATCTATTTCTGTATTGTCGAAAAGAAATTATTTCACAATTAGTTTGAAGAACACAAGTGGTTACAGACTGGTCTGCACTTCTACATGGTTGAGCGGGCTACGATACTTCAAATGCTGTTTCTGCTTTTTTTTTCTACTCAAAAACACATATCCAAGATAACCAAATAAAAATGTTAAAACATAAATAAAAAAACACAATTTCCAGAGAAGGATGTTTTAGAATCAACAACCAAATACAGTTGGACGATGATTATTCGTGGTCTAATTAAGCGAGGCGGATTTTCCGTGATTAGTAAAACTGTCTGTATCAGGAGTATTTTCCATTTAATATATCATCAAATCTAGTAAAGACAAGACCCAAAGATTAGTGTTTAAGCATATAAATCAATATTTTTTGGGTATTAAGTGTAAAAAATATCATGGGATTTGAAATTAACTTATCCCTATGAAATCCTAATGTGATTAGATACAACGTCAGATCTTATCGCAGGCCAACACCGTTACAACTAGATCATCGAGATTACAGATTACCATCATATAACCATGGTAATCTAAGATGGGCGATAGAGCGCTGCCTTATGTGCTAGGTCTAAAAAGGATAACAGGTTGATGCATAGCTCAATTTGTAGCTATCCATTTTCTCTCTAGGTTTGCGCAACAAAAAAGCACTTTTGCGCAGCTTTTGCGTACATTCAATCCGATCATCGCCACATCAGCCGAAATTGGGTGAAGCCTAGGGTTATATCGTAGCCATATTACCCGAATACAGGTGATTCGTTGTTGTTGTTGGTAGAGTTTAGAGAGGCTTTGGCCTCTATGAAGTGTTTTCGCCTCAATACAGGTGATTCGGCTTTCAAAAATGTCGAATCCAGTGGTAACTGGTAACATGGTAACTCTAGCGATTTCACACCAGGCGTCGAGCATGTTAGCTCACTCGAATGGTTTTTTACAGTTAAGCTAGTTCATTTATTTTAAAAACACACTACTCGGTTTTATGAAATAGTTAACTTCACAAAAAAACTCTCTACTTACACTTTTTTAAGCACTTTTTTAAATATTGCTCTGAGCACTACAAATCCACTTGTGAAAATCCAACGCATGCTACGGTTTGCGATTTCATGAAACTGTCATTTTTCTTTCGCACGGTCTTCTGTCATTTTGCTCTACAGGTGTATCTGTTATCCTTTATAGACCTTGCCTGTGTGATTGGCTATCTGTGACTTAAAAAGATCTTCGATGTTACCACCCGACGTTAAGCAACTCAGTATAAAAATCTACCCATCATTCCATGGTGATACAGTTCAAATACAGCAATAGATCCCGAACAACGCGATTTCATAAAGCAAAGCTATCAAACAACAAACTAAAACCACGTAAATCGTTTCCTTTGTCCAGCTTGATGCATCATAACCATCGAACCCTACGTTCAAAACTATGTTCAAACTCAACCCTTTTCCCCGGGACAATGCCCGTGCAAAATTCCACCTCACTTTATGTGCCTTTTGATGAACGAACCGTATCGAATTCGGGATCGTTTTATTTCATATTTGCGGGCAGAAAAATTAGACACAATTATGTACGCTCGCATAGAGTTTCATTTTACGCCGTTCGCATTCGAGCACGTTTATTGTGTTTCTAGTGTGCTTTTTTTTTCATTTCTCGAGTTTTTGTGTAGGCAAATCGACTAAAAGAAACATTTTTTTGAGTTCTCTCTCTCTCTCTCTCTCTCTCTCTCTCTCTCTCTCTAGCTCACGCTCTGTCATAAATCCTAATTCCACTTCCACGGGCCTCGCGCCGTAACGATCGTCTATTGTTTTGCATTATATCATGCCATGCCTCACCAAAAAAACCGGCCGGGCTGAGTGGCTACACTTTGTGAAACTTTAAATGTCCCGACGACGTGTTTTTTCTCCTTTTTCCCCGACACGCTAGTATTTTGTGACACTCGCTTATAGTGCGGCTGGGCGCGGAAGCAACAAATCTCGTCTCGTCGTCTACCGTCTCAATCATCGATACATTTGTTACCACGTGGAGAAGAGCACGTCACTCGACGGAAGTGTTTGTGTGTTTCGAGTGGTTTTGCAGTGGGTAGATTTTTCACGTAACGCCGGTAAATGGCAAAACCGGAATGAAAAGGAAAAAATCGGCCGGATCAAAAATTGCACCGAATTCGTTCGGCGTTCTAGGCGCCGCAGGGAAGGGTGGCCCTTTGTGCAGGTGGCGGGCTAGGTTGGTTGGTACAAGTGGCGGCTGCACGGTAGGCCGAATAATATATATTCAATTAAGGGTGGCAGGGCTGAAGGAGCTACTTTCGGCATTAAATGGGAAAAACGCGTTGTGGCCCAGGACCGGCAAAGGGTCATCGAGCCGGGGGGAAGGATAATAAAAAGGTTTGTGAGGGAAAAGCGCTTTAAAGGTTCACGGAAAATCAGAGCATTTTCATGTTTTTTGAATGCTTTTGACAGTGGATACAATTGAGTAGGCAGTGACAGGCTTTCGTTGACATGTTTCAACAAGGGCGGTGAGCTCGGTTTAGTGACTCTTTTGACAAAATATTGTGACATAAGTCGAAGTGGTTTTTTGTTGGTTGAAAGGTGGTAAGAATGTGGTGTAGGGATGATGAATATCTTATAGGATGTTGAAACTGTTCATTTTAGAGTTAATATTAGCGAGTAAAGTAAGTGTGCTAAATGTCTAAAGGCAACCAGAATTTAAAAAAAAAACGAGTTTCCTCAGCTTCATGCAAAATAGAAATAATCAGTAACACATTCGCACCCTTTCCATAAAATCGATACTGATTAAACCGTAAATATTTATTCCTCATGGAAACTTTCACACGTCACACTGTTTATTTTGCAATTCTTGCAGACTTATTGGATATCTCGCTTTAAAAATGGTGCAAAAAGTGGCACTTTCACACTGGAAAAGTGCAAATCAATTTTATTTGCTCTTGTAATTAGCATCTGTAGCTCTCCGGAGAGCCAGTTTCAGTTCGCAACAAAATGGTAGGAGGGTTAGCCAATCGTTCAGTGTGTTTGTTTATTTATCCGGTGAAAATCTGTCAAGCTGCCCACTATCGACAGCGACGGTTCAGTTGGCAGATTTACGCGAAAAAGAGCTATGTGTTACTTTTTTTTATTGTTGTGAATTCAATACAATTCGTCGGTAGGTACCGGATGTTGCCAAAAAAAACAGCATCAAAAGACCCTTCTTCGGGAAAGGATACACTTAATCTGCTTGACTGGTGCGAGATCAACCCAAAAGGTACAACATAACGAGCATGGTGAACAAAAGAACCTGAAAAAAAGGAAGAAACTCCATAAACATGTGGCATGTTTGCATGGATTCGGGATCAATTCTTTAGCTCTCTTGTATGCCTGCGTACACACGTCTGGACTGGATGGAAAGGTGAAATCGGCGGTGAAATACAGACCATAACGAACCTTCCAAATTTTTGGGGACGGCTGACGTTTGATGCTGTGTGGGCTTTTATTTTACAAAGCAGAACAGCATAAATTGCAAATGTTGCAATACATTGGGCGTTTCGAAGCCTCCGTTTGAACTTAAATGTTAGGTACTGTAACAGATGATAACATAAACTTCCTAATGTTTTGGAAATAATACACCTTAAGACATGATTCTTACATTTAACAGAGCATACCCAACTGCAAGACAGAGCAAATAGGATCAGTTTTCTGACGTCGAAACTTAGCTACGGCAGCTCGAATCGATTTTCAACCAAACACCATTGCCACTGCACACAATTCTAGCCGCCAGACAGCGCCAAACTTGAGCTTATGTGCACCAACTCAGGGAAAACGAAATGAACAAACAGAGCCACCGATAATGAAGCAGGAAAGTTCGCAAACATCCATCCGACATCAACCGTAATTAAAAGCGGGTAGCAGACCAGAAATTGATGGCTGACCGAACTGAAGGCAAATAGACGTCGGCTGACCGTCGCACACGGCTGAGGTCAGATGATGCGTTGTTTGCACCGGTCGGTCAAAGTCACTGCAAGTGTTAATGTGCGAGAAATGGGTGGAAAAGACTGTCAAACAGTCAGGGGAAAAGGGGGATAATGTAAAGGCTAGTGAGGGTCAATTATGGTGAGACTGGGAAAACGGTGGGACAGGGAATAATTGCAAGGGGATGTAGTTTGGTAAAGAAGAGGTTTTGATAGGTGCAGAAGTTTGTAGAAGAGCCGATTAAGCGAAGGATGTCTCAAGAACTGTCTGTGAAAGGGATGAAAGTAAAACTAAAAGGGATTTAATGTTCGGTCGGAGAGCAGTTTCTGTTACGCCGTACTTGATATTATGGAACATTAGTATTAAGCGAGTCTGTTTTATTAAACAAGGCCTTTAAAAACACGAACAACTGATAATAGTATAATTCTTCAAACTTTTTTACTCTAGATTAACGAGACCCGTAATTTATCATCATTATCATCATGAGTTATCTTTACAGCAAACTTCTCACACGTGGAATTGTAAATTAGCATTTTGAAATCCGTAGCTAAATGAATATTATAAACTATTAATTCCTGAAGCATTAGGTGTTAATAGTATGATTAAATTAGCTATATGACCAGGCTGCTACTGCCGAATAATAAAAAAGTATGATTAAATTGTTGAAGAACTAAAATCATTGCGAGTTTAAGAATTTTTACTTTTGGAAAAAAATAATTATGGTAACTAGATTGTGTTTACATAATTACTGGATTATCTCACATTGCATAAAAAAACATTTCAACAAAGTGGCTTACGAGGATTGGTGTTAAATTTAGTTTCAAAATTAAAACAATTTCAAAAATTAATTCACACAATTCTTAACACGAAAATTCTCAAAGCCAACAATAACAGTCAGAAAGAGAAACACAGAAAAGAATCTTTTGTTCATATGATACAATTAGACCAATGGCCTTTAGTTACAATGTCCTAGGTAATCAGGTGCTTTTAAAAACTAATTAATCAAAAATATACGAATTAATACATTAAAATTTAAATAAAAAAGGTAAACGAACAGACACACAATAAAACAAGAAAATCAAGTAACTGTCCCTCGCATTTAGCCCTCGTTTAGAATTTGCTTACTTTTATGTACATGTGGTACTTTATTTTAATTTATCAATCGTCTCATTTTTCTTACTTTAACATTTGTTTCATTGTTTGAATTAAATTAAATTAATTGAATTAATTAAATCGTAACATCAAGAAATAAAGTACCATTATTTTAGTTAAAACGTACTCTAAGAAATAATATTTTTTTAAAAAAATTCCATTTTCTCGTTAAACTACATCTTTAACTTAACTTGCTGTTTGATTTCAATCTATGGGTTCAGATTGTTTTGTTTTAAGAAATTATTTTAGTTAACCGTTTCACCAATTTCTGACTGCATATTTCGTTTAAAGATTCCAGGAATTGTTCGCTATGAAATTATGAACGAAAAGTCTTATGAGACAATATTTACTTTGAATATGTTGAAGAAATTTAATTTGAAAAGCTACTCCCGAAAGCCGTTCATATTTAAATTTTATTTGTGTTAAACTATAGTTTTAATAAATATGAAAAAAAAACTACCATGGCTTTAAATCTAACAGTCATAAACAGCAATACGCTATTGGAACAAGCTAGAAGCTAGTCGGCTGATGAGCTTTTCTATTGTTTGAAAGGATCACGATAACATTATCCCTTCATATTTTAACCTACTCCCGTCAATGTGATTCATGCTCGAAAAATTTCGCTCATAATCACACAGTTCCATTAGGTTTCCATTCAAAGGGAAAAGATTAGAAATGTTATTCTTGTTATCCAGCAGCACACAATAACACACTTCCAAACGTCACCAAAGATCTCCAGCCGCTGGCACCTAACCACGTCCATCACAATCGTACGCCAATAATACGAAATCACACGAGCGGAAGAAAAACATTTCTTCACGCAATTTCACGCAAACCCTGTCAACGTGTCCGCTGTCGTGGAGGTGAGACAGAAGGACTCGATATTTCTCCGCTTCTCGCTGCATACACCACGTCCCCTTTCCCAAACGAATCTCGGTATGGTCACGCGGCTGCCAAAAGAACATCAGTTCAGCATTCTTTCATCCCTCGGGCGGGAACGAACTCGACCGTCGAGCGGGACCGTCGTTTCGCGCTTTTATTGTTTACAATCAGTGCGAATCATCAAAACCACCTTTTGATCGAAACTCAAATTGAATTTTCCAACCAACCAACTGTGTGTGGCTGTGTGAGCTGTTGTTGACGCGCGCTGAGTACACATCGAAGACCAGATCAGAGCGGTGAGGCCACCCAGCGTGTGAAGGTTGCCTTAGGGAGCGAACGCACGTACATGAAAAAGCTGTGAGTGGATTCTTGGCACCCGCTTAAATAGCCCGCGGGTCACAAAAGCGGGATCTACTGTGTACCGAGTGAACACGACACGTCCTCGTCGCGCCTCTCTATTCCCCAGCCACCAGTGAGGAGATGCTGCCTTTTCGGCTTCTCGGTGCTGCACCACAGGATCAAGGGGGATTCACCTCAGCGCGAAAGTTTAATTTTAATGTTGTGTCAGGAAAACACGCCGCGGGGTGTAATTTGTAACACCATCGCATCCCATCGCCATCACCATCATGATGCGCAGCCGAGAGAGAGAATGGAAAAGCGCTCCAGGGCAACCGAGGGGTACCGGAATGTCGTTTGAACCGGGCAAACGAAGCGTGACCGAAAATTTGAAATGGGATGAAAAGTTAGCGAAGCGCATGGGTTTAGTGGCCGCAATCTTGTGGAGCGGAGGGAAATGGAGAGTTGAGTGGGATCATTTCTTATAACGAACAAGTGCTCGGATCGTTTGAAATAGATAAGGGACATGTAAAGGGGAGTTTAATAATTAAAAACAGGAAAACTGTTTTGTTTAAATTTAAAATATCTTCAATTAAGGCAATACATTAAAAACAAAGCAAAGAAAAGGATATTAATTGATTTTCATAAATATTGAGATTACACAAATAATGACATTAAATGTGAAAATACATGCAGAAAAATGAATTGAAAAAGAACAAGAAAAGATAGACGTGAATCAACGTAGTATTAAAAGATAAAATAAAGAAGGTAAGAACTTCAAACACTCAATTCACACATATCGAAACTCAAGACGAAGATGTAAAAAAAATAAAAACGAGTGCAGAAATAAAAATTAAATAGTAAAACGAGGAAAAAAATAGAATGAAACAATTTCTCATTAATATTATAACAAAACTAATCTTTTAACGCTTGCTTTACAAACAAACGACGGCCATCTTCTTTTTCTCCACTGTTTAGCCCCAACTTTCAGATCCCAGCTCAGCGGAGACAGTGAAAACTTTTCCTTCCTAGCGAGAACCCAAAATGGTTCCCGCAGCGAACACGAGGTGACGAACAGTGACGAAGCGAGGGCCACATGCTGCGAAAAGTCTCCCCGTTTGCGTACGTGCCCTCAGGGAGAGAAGAAGGACCAAATCTTGTGCAGGTCCTTCCCGGCTCGCTGACGGATTATCGCACTGCGTGGTGGCAAGTGTCGGTTCGCTTTGAACTTTGTCACACCCAGGGCGCACACATACTGTCACAAGTGTAGGAAAAGGATGCGCACGAAAGCGTGACATTTGTTTTCTGATATTAGTTTAGTTTTGATTGTACATTAGCTGGCAAAACCGTACGAGCGATGGGCGAAGCAAGAGTATCTTTCTCCACTGATTGCTCTCTATCATGTTTATCCACCCCGACGTTCCCTTGCTGGGGACAAGTGTGCTATATGCTGGGTGCTGCACGATCTAAGTAATCAAAGTATGCTGCTGCAGTAAGGGGCTGGTGATTGGAGAAGTGAGCGGTAGTATAAGATAATGAAGTTTTCGGTTGACTAACTTTGCAGCTCGCATAGCCTTGGAGCACTTTTGCAACACCGAATGACATGTTGGTGATGAACTGGTTGCAATTAGACAAGTAGAAGTGTTGCTTTGGTAAAAAATGAAGTATTAAAAATATAAATTAAATTGTGCGGCAAGGTAATAGCCTGGGACCTTTACTATTTGCACTCTTCTTCAATGACGTCTCTTCAGTACTCAATGGATCGGATTGCCTACTGTATGCTGATGACCTCAGGCTGTTTCTACCTGCCCGTACTACCTCCCGTACTTCGTTTCTCTCCAAAGCGCACTAAACTGTTTTTCTGACTGGTGCGAAAGCAATGATTCAACTGTCGATAAGTGTGCATGCATGTCTTTCTATAGGACTTTGCACTTTATTGTGTTTAACTACATGACTGACACATACACCACTGTTAAGGATCAACTCAGTTAGTGACTATGGAGTCCTCTTAGACCATAAACTCAATTTTCATCTTTACTATACTGAAATTGTAAACAAGGCACATAAAATGATAGGGTTTGTTCGACGTCAATCTAGAGACTATAAATGCTTAGTCCGCTTTGTGCTTTAGACCAGCTGTGTAGTGTGGTGTCCGTCTTCTACTGTTTGGTCCAATAAGTTAGTTTGTCCTGCACTATACACCTTGTCGTTATCTCAATCCTCGTTGCTTACTGTTGGGGTTAGATACATTAGGTGACGCAGCTGCACAACGTAAATTTATGTCCAAGCTTCTTCCTGGTGCAATTGACGCGCCAGGACTTTTAGCTAGAATTAATATAAATAACCTCCTTGAAATGTTCGTAACTACCATCTTTTTAGAATTGACCACAGTAGGCATATGTACAGTAAAAGCAATCCTTTGACTGCGATGGCTATTGTATTTAACGTATTTATTTGTATTTAAAAATATTCAGATTTTGACTGGCTCCTTTGACTTTAACTTTCTTGACGACTTTGTGATCCTGTGATGTCTCCCTCGTTGTGCATTAGGATAAGTACAGGTGATAAGGCTAATATGTTCAGTCAATCACTTTTTTAAATGAATAAATAAATAAACAAATTACGATAACTTTTAGCAATAGCTTACCTTGACTCTGGGACGAGCTGTGAGAGCCCCATGATGATTTGTACGAAGAGTCTGAAAAAGAAATGATAATGCAATTAAACCGGGTGAATAAACGGCATTATTATTTACTTTACTCTTTACTTGTCTTGCTATATTGTTATTATTATGAATTATTTTGCCTTTAAAATGTGAGAATTTGAATAATTATGCTATCTTTTATTTTATGTGCAGAGGTTGTACAACCGTCTTGATTATTATCATCCAATATCATACATGTTTTATTACTGTTTTTGCAACAACTTATTTCCATTATTTCGAAAAAGTCTCCTAATGTGGAATAGTACGCTATGTACCCACATCACGATGCCCTTGTTCCGCGCCTGAAGTGGAAAGACATTGGATTTGTCGCGTATTATTATAATTACCAGCAAATAACATTGAAAAGTTACCGAATGATCCACCGGAGGACCGATTCAGATAATCGGGCGAGCTTTTGATATCGATCATAATTTTGCTGCAACCGTCCTCGACGCTGCCCTGCCGTGCCTTTCCAGCTTTCAGTCGAATCTTGGATGCGGTCTCCCGTCCGTCCGGCGTACCGAGGCCGCCAATAACGCGCACAGCCCCTGGGACGGAACCAACTGGTGCGGGCTGTCCGTGACAAACTCCTCGACCACCACTAGCTCCACTAGTGTAGCTCGATACTAATGCAGCGGCCACGTTTTCTGTGTTTTTTTTTTCTTGTCACACTGTATTTGCACTTTTAGACACTTTAAGGTGTTTCACTTTTCTTATTTTATGTGCACTTTGTTGAACAATTTTGTTGCTAGTTTTTTGTTTAATAAGAAATTCTTATAATGTTTCTAAAAGTGTATTTAATTCACTTTCACTAAACATCTTTGTTAGTAATGTTGTACACTGTTGCAACTTTTTCAATACTGCTTTCTTGAGTTAACAAACGCCCTGGTGACTGTAAACAAATGAAAACGAATCCATTGGAAACCTTTGCCTACTTATTCAAAAATTGTTCAATATTTGTGACCTCCTATAGAAATTTCTGCGTTGAATAGAACTTTAGGAAATAATCCATTTCCGACGGGTATTAAGGTTTCAGCCGAATTCAGTGTTTTTAGTACAACATTTAGATCTTCCACATGTTGATGCCATGACCAGGAGACGTAATATTTATGAGCTCACAGAAGTTAACATTTAAAGAAACCTGAACTAAAAGTGACCTAAAACTATTGATATTCGTCAAAATATCAATAAAACTTCTTTTTATCAATAAAAAATATACATTTTTTACGCTTATACAAAAAATGGTGTTATCGTTTTGTTCCTAAAAAAATCCTACCGGATGACGGTTGTAAAACATCACCACCGCCGTGAACGGTTTTCCGATAAAAATTAGAACAATAAAACCGTTGCTATTCTTTTTGCATAGACGGCCGCTGGGATTTGCCAAAGGGCTCCTGTCCACTGCAAAGCTACCAGACACTAGAACGGTGGACCACCCTTAGGATCCCCTTTTGCCGGTCTATTGAGTGGAACAGGAAAAGCGTAGCGGAACTAGCCGGTTACCGTTACCCGACACCTTCCATTTCCGTGTGGTCCACTCCATCGATGAACGTTGTCCCGTAGCTACCTTACAGGCAGGTACGTCTGAAGGGAGTAAAAACATGCCCCAGTACCTATTCCCATTCCAACCACCAAACGCACTCCCCCGAGAAAGGGACGGACGGCAAAAACGGACTGGCGACTGCACTCCGAAAAAAGGCGTTACTTTTGCGCAGGCTTTTCCCAACGGGTTTGTGTGGCTTTTCCAGCGCTCCATAGTGCTCCACACCGAGCCAGACATCAAGAGAGTTCAGGAGAGAGAGAGAGAAAGAAACTCGACGATATCGGACATACACTTCCGTCACTACTACAGTATTTTTTTCGCCTACGAAAGGGTTGCGTTGGTGGCTCCCATTTTTAAGGTGTACTCAAACGATGGAGCTGCTACCACTACTTGTACTTGTCCGGCGCATCCGGATGAAAATCCGGCCAAGATCCGGTCCGGACAGAGCCCGAAACGATAGCCCGTGGTGTTAGTGGTAGTGTGGTTCCACTGTTGCTGGATATGATAACACACGGCGAAACCAAAGAACGGGGAAACGATGGAGGTGAAAAACATTTTCACCGTACAATGTGCAACGAGTAGGTGCTGGTGCTGGTGGAAATTTGCATAAAACCAGTTGAACCAATGGGTTGGAAGCGATGGCTGTCAGTGTCAGCGTGACTGTAGGCCCCCCCGTGGGGAGATGCACTACGAGAAGGTAATGGAAGGTCAGAATTGGGATCAATTGTATGGTATTGGAGGGTAGTGAAATAGGACATAGAAGGCCAAAGATCACTTGCAAGTACGCTGTAGCAGCTCAATGTTTGATTTTCACTTGAAATCTTCGTTGGAGAGAAGCATTAAACACTTTTGGGATCATTTTAAGATTTTTTGGGATGATGTTTTAAAGACAACTTCAAACTCCTTTAATTTTTCATTATGTCTAACTTTCACTTTTTGGTTTCTGGTGAACTGTTTCAGCATTTAAACGCATTCTAGACAAACACTACACTAAGATATGATAAAGTTTCACTGAGGTACAAGTCACTGTGAACACCATCTAGAAAATCTGGTGTGGAAACAGATTCTCCAAAATTGTCTCCTCACACCGGATGTTGCTATTGCCTACTGTTCTCTCTTCCTCTTGCTCATATTACATTAGCAACTCTTTCACATGGCATTCCCAAAAACCAAAACACAACTCACACAAACCAGGCGCGGAAACGGTTTCGCGGTAGAGGAACAGCCAGCGACACGTTTGTACGCAAAGCACAGTGGCGCGTCCTGCAGCGTGACCAACAACTGGTAAGGACCTGCGTATGGTTGTAGCGCGTGGTGACAACTAAGTGCGTTTTCCTGCCACTGGCAGCAGCGAACCGACACGTCCGTCAACCGTACACCCCACCGCACACGGGCAGGGACAGGGGGAAGCGCGATTTACCGTGGGCGAGACGATAAAACAAAAATCCTTATCCGTCGTTGCGCCTCCTGTATTCCGGTTCCGTTTTATTTGCACTCAAACTCCCTCCCTCTCTTTCTGTCTCCCCCTCCCTTCTCACTCACTGCCACCCTCCTGTCAGTCGTGTTTAATCCATCCATCCAGACCCCTTGCAAAAATGGAAAGCAGCAGTGGAAAGGACGGCAGTGCCCGCCAGCCCTTCATCGTTGCTGTGCATGCACGCGCTTTTCCCACCGCCACAGGGTGCGCAAGCGAAACGGCAACACGCCATCGTCTGTTCCCCTCGCACACAGCACGCCTTCCTATTTCCTATTTTACTTAACATGCTCTTCCTCTCCAACACACTTGCAGGCAGGATATTTTCGTTTTTCACGCTTTTCCGCCCGCCGTTTGGTGAGCTATTTTCAATCAGCGCATCGCGTTTTCGAGTGGATAATCCTCCGCTGTAAACGGAAGCATGACCGGAGCGTGCGAGTGAAACAGCGCCAGTATCCTGTTTCGCGCTGGAACCCGGGAGGCGGAGCTATAAATTTTGCCCTTAGCAACCACCAATCGGAGCGGGCGGCTCGGAAGTTAACGCGAGCCAAACAGGCCAGTGCAATAGAGCGAGAGTGAAAGAGAGATTGTTGCGTGGGATGCATGCAATACGCTGGCAAAAGGGGGTGGAAAACTTCACATTTTCCGTGGGAGGCGGGGGAGAAGGGGCGGTGCGGGAAATGGCAAATGCCGTGTCCGGAACGGACGTAACCCGGGCGAGTTGTGTTGATGAATTGTGCGGAAAAGAGACGGATCCTGGAACCACTTCCTTTTTCCTTCCTGCTCTGGTGAGGGTGTTGATGGTGGTGGTGGGTTGCAGAATATCAAGGATATTTGTCATTACACACTACGTTCGGTTTTTCGGTTGCTTCGTTGTCTCTCTGAGCGCGGGAAAGGGTACGAACGCTGCTGGCTGCTCACGTTTTCTCACTCTCACGACATGAAGGACTTTGCTTTTCCACTTCCCCAAAAAACTAGTACCATCTCCCTAACCTCCCCCTCGTGAGCGAGTTGTGTGTGTGTGTGTGTGTATGTGTGGGAGGGAGTCGCCAGGCCGAAAAGCGCAACAGTCACCAGACTTGTCAGACGAGGCTTTTCCGCCAGTCGAAACTGCACACATCCTTTCGCCGAGGGTCCGATGGATGGATGAATGAATGAAATGATTGCTACCTTCCTTTATGTGCTATGCCTCTCGCCCTCCCATCCCGCCCCAGCCTTTACAGGGAACAAGTGGAAACTTTGAGTTTTATAAGCTGTTTTTCCTGCTTGCTTTTCTCTCTCGCTCTCACACACTCTCACTCTCTCTCTCTCTCCCGAAAGCGTCGCTCGAAGGTAGTTGGCGGACGTACGTAATATCCTTTTCGGAGGTTTTCGATTTCAACAAGCTCGTCCGGGGGTCCCAGTCCGGTCTCGCCCACAAGACCGGAGACAGATAACAACCGGCAGCAGGATATGCTTCTGGTCGTCCCCTTTTGTTGGCGCCGGAGGTTTTGCCCCGGGATTGGAGCTGCGTGGCGCGGCGTGCTCCCGCACACACACACACACACACACACACCGGTACAGGACGTTCCGGTTTCGGTTCCGGTAAGCACTGGAATGACCTCCTGTTTCCTGTTCCTTCCGATCGGTTTTGCGGGTGAGGTGTGCGCTCGCGTGTCTGTTTTTGCTGCGGAACTCGAGCCCAGGCTGCGGTGCCTAAACGAATAAAATAAAAACCCCTCAAAGCTGCGGCATCTTCCGCCGCTCCCGAGCAGAGCAACCTGTTACAAGGCTCGGCGTACCAGCTGCGTCCGCTCGAAATAGCTCGGACGATCCCTGGGCGCTCGCAATCGTTACTAATTTAAGAAGAAAAATCATTCTCCAATCCCTTCCGGCATCGATCCGTCCCCGTAAGCCGAGGGCAGCCAGGGGAGGGTTCTATTTTTGAAAACACTTTTAACACCGGAACGGTGAGATGGCCAACTAAAGACTGGAAATAGTTGGTCAATAAGTTTGGGACAGGACTCCAACGGAGAGATCCTTCAGCTGGCAACAACCAAAAAAGAAAGAAACATCACGGCATCTGAGTGGAGCGGAAAATCGTTTTCCCTTTCGCGTTCAAAGCATAGTTTTACGTCCGGGTGCTATTCCGACAACATTCCGGCGGAAAGCGTGGTTTTCCGTGAGTTGATAGATCCTTTCCGTCGGGGCTTTTTGGGGTTTTGGGAGCTTGTGTGTTTTTTTTTTCTTCTATTCCCTTTCGTCTTCCCGGCGGGATGTGGCGGGTTTCGACTGCCGACGGTAATGGTGTCCGTGGGGCAGTTGTTAGTTGTGGTAGTGGCGTGATGTTTAGACAGGAAAAGAAGGAAAATGATTTTCTTTTCCCCCATCTCTTCGGTAGAGCTGTACGAGAGAGATGTTTTGAATTAAAGAATCTAATTGATTTTAAGAGTAGTTTTTATAATCATTTGGCAAAAAATAAACTGTAATGAATAACGCGATTGGTTGACACACTCTACGATGAAACACAATTTTTTTAAAACGCTTTCAAGAGCTTGATGGAGGATTTTATCATCTCACACACGTTCAGCAGCTTCATTCACGAAAAGACACAAATAATTATCTTATTTTGGTTAAAATTGTTTCATAAATAGATGCCTTTTGTTTTGGTGGAAATATACTTTAAGTTTTAATTTTTCCATTGTTTTTAAAAATGATTTTAAAGTACATTTGCACTTTTTCCACTACGAAAAGTGTACAATAGGTTTGTTTAAAGTGACATTATTCTACATAATAATTTTCTAAAAACGTTCGTTTAACTGTTTCCAAAACAAAGTTTGAAATTTTAAAATATTAAATAAAACATATTTTTCAAGTTGTGTCTTTGATTTTAGCCTACAACCATTAAAATGAAATATATATATAAGAGCAAGGCTTGAATTGGACCTTACTAACAAATGAATTGTTTCCAATTTACTAACATACCGGTGTGATTTTGCTTCACTGGGCCATTTGATTTTATCGAACCATAATTGTTTTAGAAAACTAATTATTTGGTTTTGGTTATTTTATTTAAATTGATTAATTTTTTGTTTACCCTTAGTCACGTGCTGAATAAGTTTGCTAAGAGAGAGGTCGGATAAAACAGAGAATCAATAGCCGTCGAGGTATAGAACTTGTTTTCGTATCCATACCAATGTTCTAGACACTTTCGTGCTGTTGAAAAGATTTATTGTATTTAGCTTTCTTTTATAAAGAAAAGTACTTTTTCAATATATTTAGCTAAACAGTGATATTTGGCATAACAACAATCGTTGACCAAATTCAAACTCATGTATCAAATTCACTCATGTATTTTAGAATTTTTAACTGTTCATTTAAACCATACAAGGATAGTTAGTCCTGCTGATTGACAAATCAAATAGTGAGAATTGAATATTAACGAGCGTTAATTGTTAGTAAGATGAACTTACACAAATAAACTAGCCACCAGTGTTACAAACGGTTTTTATTATCATCTGATGGCTCATCGTGCGAAATCGAACCTACGAACCTTTCAAAATGCATCTTTGTAACGAGCAAAGAAAAATTGTAAAAAAGTTCTTAACTTAAAAGCTTAACAAATACTTCAATAAAACCATTTTTAAACATTATTAAAAATAAGGCCAACCAAAGAGGTGAGATAACGAAATGCCCTTCTTTAAAGTTCATGATAAAGAGGTAATATTGGTTTGTCTCAAAAAAGTTTATAGATAGCAATGTGGTCTGGCCGTTACTGCAGAACTTAAAAATGGCTCACTGGCCCTTTTTAATTGTAAATATTATGCCTGATTAAGCAAGGACTGTATCTTGAATATTTTTTACTGGCTATTACTACACACACTAACAGACGAGATGGTATTATTATCATAAGCATACGTATAGGAGGAAAAGGTTTTGTAATTCCAAACCTTTACATTTAATCCTCGTTCCTTTGCAATTTGTGATTTAAACACTTAAATTAAAAAAATAGATAAGTAAATTGGGCAAATCAAAAGCCATATTGTGTTTAAAAGTAAATTTGGAGTAATTTATTCTGCAATACATTCAGAGTAATTTTGTTTTGTTATCATACAGGTAAAGCTCATGATTTAATATTTAATAATTTGTTTGATTTAATTTTTTTGTTTGACAATTTGACCTCCTACACAAAGCATGTTTTAGACATTTATCAAATTTCTAGCCAGTATTATCATCGATCAAAGCGAACAAATCCCCATTTAGTATTTACTAAACACTTTCAATCCCCAAACTGTAACGAAACACTTAAGCCATTTAGCACGCTTTTCAATCACTACACCGGCCAGGGTTTAAAGCGATCGTGTCGGGGAGTTTTTTTTTTGTCGGATAAACATCTCGCAACCACTCACCAAAAGAACAAAGCCTCCCGCAGCCCAGACGCGAGTAATCGAGTTCCACTCGACTAGAGCCTGCTCAATTGAACAATATAGCTTTTCGCTGCCAACTCCGCGAAGAAAACACACCCAAAGGACACCGAAATGCACACTGTCTGGTGCTGCTGCTGCTGGGCGAAGGGCGCACGGGGCGCACGTGTTGGTACGTGCGTTGCGTCATTCATACGTCATCGTGAGCCACGTGCGAAATTATGGTAGTTGATTATTGGGTGCCCTCACTTGGGCAGAATTTATTACCCACGGCTAATGCAACATGGAAAATATGCTGCCAGCTTTGTGCGTGCTTCTCTTTTTAATAATCTACTCCTGCCACTGCTCCTTCTCGTCCTGCGGACTCGAAGGCCGCGACAAAGACACGACACACAAAAAAAAAACACGACACAGGGAAAACAACACGACAACCAAATCCCGCACTCGGTTGCTCGCTTAGCGCCGTAGAGATTTTTTAATTAAATCATTACCAAGATTATGTCACCGGTTTCACCATTACCACCACCGTCACGAATGCCGTCGTAAGGGACGTCCTGCGTGGCGTTGGGTGAACGAGGGAATAAAAGGCAAAGGGATTTGTCCCTTTTATCGCCGACCGGAGAGCGGGGTGGGAAAACAAACGATGAGCACCGGAGTGATAATGCGAAAATAATGCCGAATGTCCTGCTGGTGAGAATACGGTCGAGAGCGTCGTAAGTGTGTGTGTGTGGTGCGAAGTGCATTATCTGTATGACACTTGAAAGTTAGGCCACGAGCAGGAGTATTAATCATTCTCGCTCTCGATGGGATGTTGGTGTTTGCGCTTTCGGTCTCGAGTGGGCTTGAACCGTACACACCAGGAAGCGTTTTCCCTCCAGTGCACTTAAGGGGGAGGGGGGGGAGGGGGGGACTAGAAGCGAAGTAAGTGATACCCGTCCTGGGAATTGTTTATTGGCTGCAAACAGGCTAAACTGAGTGTGCGAAACCGTTTGAGGGAAGGCTATTAGGATAAAGTCAGGCTTTTCCGGGTCAAAGGCTATACAACGCTTCGTGAATGAGCCCTCTTGAGGATTCGCGTCAAAAGGCACCGTCCAAAAGCATGTCATAATTTCGACGTAATCAAATCATAATTCGCTTAAACCTTTAATCCTGACAATAATTACAGTTTTTGTTCGTTTTCTTTGAGATTTCTTGATGAAGAATTTATCTGCGGCCAAAGTGGAGCACCTAATTGAATCGTTGAAGGAGACGGACCCAAACGAGCGAGGCGTGGAAGTTTTTAATTAAAGAAAAAGATGCGAAGGAAATTACATCGTCCTCTCGAGATGAAAGTGGAGAGTGTTTGTTGGTTGGTCGTTCATGTGATAAAGAGGAGGGATACAGTGGATTGTATTATGTTTTTTTAAATGATTAAATTGAGTTTTTTGTAAAATGTTTTTGTATGCCGATAAAAGCATGATGTTATAAGAATAACCTCGTGACACTATCTATGCTTAGTAAAAAATTTCTAGAATGAAACAATTTTCATGTTTTAGTGGTAATAAATATAAGAGCAACAGAAAGCGAAATTTTAAATTCCAAGAAAAAGACTTTTAAAAATCCAAAGAACCCAAAGAATCACTAAATGAGACAAAAGGAAAAATATGATGATTTCTCTAAATTTGTAATAAGTACTTGAAGGGAACAAAAACTTCGAATGATCTGTTAGAAAAAGCTCCGTCATTTTAGGGATGTAACTACACACAAAAAGGAATTGGAATATATTTTGCTTAGCATGCAATGATTACTTGAAAAAAAAATCAGACATTCGAATGAAAATACCATGAGTTAAGGAAGTTATTGGATATACGAATAAGGAATTTTCGGAAATTAAGAAAACTGAATAAAAATATATATATAACATAATTACATATCTAAAACGCAAAAGTCTACAAAAATTTTTATATTACAAGGCTAGGCCAATTGAATATACTATCGATCCAGGTTCTTTAAATTGGAGTCAGCTGTTGTCTTATATCAAAGAAATTAAAAAAAAAAAACAATATTTATAAGCCTAACATGAACTATGCCACAGTATTTGCCAGGAATTCTATATTTTGAAAAGGAAAACCATGGTACAACGGAATGCAAACAGAGATTGCCGAGGCAGCAAACGTTCGCGAATTCAGGCGCTTATGTGCCGTGTACGTGAAAGAGGTTATTAAGTAGAGCCCAGTAGAATGTGAAATGTATTGTAGATGTGTATTGTCAAAATTTAATGTTTGTAAACACCGCACTCGTCATCACGATCTCATAGATGATGATGAGATTTTTGTTTTACAACATTTAAATGTATATAAATGAATGAGACAACATATCTTTGAAACACTCGCGCATAACGGTGGAAATTTGAAAATGACCTTTCTGTAGGAACTGCATCAGTTGCTCTTGTGCGATCGCGTGGAAGGCGCCTCGAGACCATCCATTGATGATTTTTTCGACGTTTTCGACCAACTAGCCACGGATAAGGTTTGCTCAATTATAGAATGATGAGGTGATAAGATTGGTTTCTAAGTACCTTAAAAAATAAAGATTTCTATGTTCTTCTGCTTGTAAAAGAAACAACAATTTCATCGATTGAAAAGTTTCGAAAATAGCAATTTTTTTTCCGTAGTGACGGCCTGGCCGTATTTTGTGACTAAGTGTACCCGTCCATATAAAGATTGTAAAAAAATCCTGCGTATGGGGGGTTGTGCAAATAGCATTTTTTTCATTATTAATAAAATGTATAAAAACCCGTTTAGTTATCGCATTACAGCTCAATTCCTAGGAACCAACCTCAAATATTTAAACAAAAAAGATCTTTGGATCTGACGAAAATAAAAACGTTTTAAATTTTTTAGACAAGTAAAATGAATGTTCTAATTATTAAATATCCAATCCAATCAACCAATCAAAACAACATTTCAATTTGAGAATGATTAAACCAATATAATCTGCTCGTTTTAAGGCCTTTTTCACAACAATTAAGATTTAATTTGAAACTTTCAACCAGATGTAAGACATTTCAATCAGATTTTTTCGCTTACTTTTCATCCTCTATCAATTGCTGCCTCGAAAAGTTAATCCACTCCTTGCAAAAGTGATCAAATTTCATCACAATTCACGTGCACATTCTTCACCGATAAATTCAAACCCAGCAGGACCCCTCAGTGGAAGTGCCTTTTTTCTCACACACCGTCCTGATCGTGCGAAGTGGTCCGAAGGGACGAAACGGTAACAGACACTTGGGCTGGCGGGAAGACCGCACTGCACAGACACCATAAATGTCTCTTTTCCCCCTTCCCGATGTGTCCGCTCGCCGTGCAACAATATTTCATAAGCATCCTAGCAAAGCAAAAGTGACTTTTAGCCCAAAGTCATCTCACTCTCACTGAGGGTTGTGATAATAATCCCACGCTGTACCAATGTGTGTGCAGCCCACGAGAATCGATTTTTCTCCCTGCCACGGGGAAAACGTGGGGTGGGTGCTGGTGGCGATCATAAATATTAAGTAACATATTTTCCACATCACCACTTACAATGTTGATGTGAAAAAGGGGCCTGTTTGCTGCACAGGGAAAAAGTTGAAGTAAACGTTAAAAAAAAAACATATGATAAATTATCAGTAAGGTTGCCGAATCATCGTAAAACGACTCGTGCCGCTGGTCGTCGTCCTGCGAGATAGATGACGATTATTAGCGTTCACTAAGGGATAGCGCTTCGCTAAATCGCACAAGTCCTTTACGTGCTTCACGCAGCTTTCTCCTTGCCAAACATCTTCAAAGCAAACACTAACTTTTCCACTCACCCACTGACACATTCAGTCGCCTTTTCATTCCTGTCTGCTTCATGCATGCGTGACACTTTTCACTGGCAGGGCGCGTACGAGGTGCGTACCCGTTACGGTGGTTGACTCGAAACGGTTTTATAACAAATATATAAATATTTATCACTTGTCGTTTTCGTTTTTTTTGGGGGGTTTGAGTCTTGTGAGCCAATTTTTAAGCATCGTTTTATTCGAGCTCCCTGTTTCGCTGTACGAAACTCCACAGTACAGAATGGTGATACCAGCGGGTAGTAGCGAGCGTAACATATTTTCTCCTTTTTTCGCACCCAAAACGGATATGTCTGGTCGTGATATGGAAGACTGTTTTTCCAGCTTGTTTCCAAGGATAAAGCGCACCAAGCAGGGTGATGGGTTTTGGGTGAGTGATAGATTTTTTAACACCGCAACCTTGGCAGAGTCGTAAAACGGAGTACTCCGATAAGAAGGTTGGGAGCAGTTATACTAAACCTTAAAATCAAATGCTTCCCCCCCTTCCCCAAAAAAGTATATTTGCTCGTTCTGCCACACGCTGCTGTCACACGCATACGCCCCACAGTGTGCCCAATTTCAAATCAAATGAACCGCAACGACAAATGCAAAATTGAGCATGTTTTACATCCAAGCAGGTCCTTCGCACTTCACTTTGACAGCTGCCCGATTTGACAGCTCGCCACTAAACGTTTATTAGTGTTTGTTTTGATTGCTGTCGCCGCTGCTTGCTGCTTCTGCACCTAATCATGTTTACAGTACGCACAATTTAAAGATTTAAATAAAGCAAACAACAGCTTCTCAGGCCCAACAGACTCTCGCTTCGAATCGCGTGCAGCCATCGAAAAAACCCCTTTTATTTCCCTGCCCGGCTGGTGGTCTTTTTGTTCTTGTGCGCTACCCGTACCGTGGTAAAAGGGCTCAGGGGGGAAGAGGGTTTCCAGCATAATGCAATTGTCTGCTAACAATCGCACCAAACAATTGACTCTCCTGGCGAGGGGAATCGTTACGGACGCGCACGATCGATTAGTGTTAGACTTACTGGCTGGTAAGTGTAAACTGCTGCGCTGTGGATGGGGTGGAGGGATGTGTCACCAGCCTCGTACACGTGGGAAAGAGTGGAAAGCGGACAGTTTGTATAGGAAGAATGCTTCTTTTCGGTAGAGATTGGTTTTTTGTGTCACTACATTCTATTGGAAAGGAACGTGAATGGGCGCATAGTGAGAAAAATACAGTACGTTTGAAATTTTGGCAAAAGCTTGATAAAAAAAAATAGAGAGTGAACTTCTTTACCAGAAAACTAAATAAATGCAAGCAGTTTCTGGTTATTTAAATTCAAATTTAATTGTTGTTTTTTTTTTGAATAATATTAAATTTTTAACTTAATTGAATTATTTAATTATCAAAATTACATCCATATATTTTATTATTTTCGTTACAATTTTACATTCCCCTATGTTTGATGAAATGATGTGTGCAATTGGTTTTCTTATGCACTAAGTTGTGTTTGTCAAAACTGTCAAATTTGACGTTTTCTATTAAGTAGATGACTTTGAAAAGGCAGTTATACCTCCTAATGTCGTTGGACAAGTTTTGCTATGGATAGAGCTATTCAAACAAAGAGTTTTTCCGAAATTATGCGTTTTTCAGTGAATTTTCGGAACCATATAATTGAAATTGACGTTATTACGAAAAACATATTCCACTCAGGCTGTACCTCATCATCTTGAACTGGTGCAAACGAAAAACGAAAGGAAGATGTTTACAAATAAAAAAATAAGTACTCATACTTGTTATCTGTATGACGCTTGACAGAGAAATTATGTTAGAAACATTCCGAATTGTAGAAGGACTATCTATGGTTTTTCTACAAT
Organism: Anopheles epiroticus; assembly: GCA_000349105.1. Taxonomy (NCBI): domain Eukaryota; kingdom Metazoa; phylum Arthropoda; class Insecta; order Diptera; family Culicidae; genus Anopheles; species Anopheles epiroticus. The sequence goes on along the minus strand of KB671481.1, from coordinate 44,218 downwards.
CAAAACTCATCGTCTCAAAAAGGATTCATTGAGGCGATAAAGAAAAAATCACTAAACGCGATTTTTAAAAGGTGTCTATCTTAATGCGACAAAAGAAATTTGAACTTTTGTTACAGAAATTAAACGCAGCTTGGACTTGAACAGATCTCGGTAACAATATTTCTCTTCCAGATCAATTGGGAATAAAATTTACTAAATGAATTTCATTTTCAAAGAGTTCCATCAATCCTCCAACAATTCATACCAAAAGATTGTAGTGAAAATTTGTCACTCCCTGTATCATATAGCTTTTCGGGTGATTATTATCCTGCAGCGAGGGTGCACCCATCGGCAAAGACTACCGAAACAGATAATGCACTGTCGACACGATTGTTGAGCTGAAGTGTTGCGTTATTTTGGCGTGGGAACCACAATCACTACCGCGCTAGAACAGGGAAGTTCGGCGGACGGGCGTACGTCCGCGACCTACCCTTCAGAAGTGTGTCAGTAATTTAGAAGGCACCAAGGTATGGACCTCACACACATGAGATACCGCCGATATGTTCCAACCCCTCGGCGAATCGATTGTCGCTGATTATCTTCAGTGTGAATGGACGGGAACGAGGGGATCAGGGGTGGACATGGGTTTTTATTTTTCTCTCTCTCTCCTGCCCTAGAATGTCTGATTCGAACAATTGACTTTTAATTATTGTTTACCATTTGGGTGGGGTGTGGCGTGTGCAGTAAGGGAAAACAATCGGTCGGCCGTGACGACATGCAAAAGGTACGAAGATGTTTCCGATTATTGGTGAGCGATTGCAGCGATTGAGCGTAAATCTGGAACCTGACAACGAGGACGAGATTTATCGAGATGCCAAGTGAGCCATTTCGGTAGAATTTGAGCGGAGAGGCACGGTGGTGGTGATGATGGGTAGGAAGTTCTGTGGGAAAGTAACGACCTTCCGCTTCCGGACTTAAAAGGTTTTTCTTGCCAGCCGAACAGAAGAGTGCGCTGCTTAAGGTCAGGTTTAATCGATCGGCTGGATGGGTTTTGTTTTTGGTACAGGACGGTAGTAGTAGATAGTAAATGTCTTCCCATCATTTGCTGAAAGAGCTTTAAAGACATTCAAAATCGATATTCCCTATGGGTGAACATTTAATTTAATTAATATGAGTTTTTACATTCAGTTTCGTACTAGTGTTGAAAAAGGATCTCACGCGAGCTTCAAAACTTCACATACAATCCTATCAAACTTGATCGTTTTTTCTGTAGAATTTCAGGCGCAAGACACACTTAACAGCCCTTGCTTCTGCTATAGAAGTGAATTGTGAACAAGACTGACAATTAAATTAAAAAAAAATCTTATTGAAAATGGAAAAACGTCCGGGAAACAGGGGTGAATTACCATGTGGTGTATTTTTTCGTCCTTTTCCATTTGAACGATTACAATGAAAAGGATTCCCATCATCGGTGCTGCCATCTTTTGAGTAATAGCAGAAGCAATCTCAACCCGCAAAAGCATAATTTCGCTCGCATTTACGACCAAGCGAAAAGAAAAGCTTGACCATTTGTATGCAGCCTACCCACACACTTACACGTCCTCGCTAGCTTGGGGCCAGACTTTTTTTTCATTCTCTTTTGCATATCATAATTGCATGAGCAAATTTTGAAAAGACGGTGCGAAGTCAATAAAGAGGCTCACGCATTATTATTTTAAGCCTTTTCAATCAAAATTCCTTCTTTTAAAATTCCTTCTTTTGATATAAAATAATCAAAAAGAATGGAATAGGATCACCCATGGTTTTGTTTAATTCCAAAAAAATACGTCTTAGCACCTACTAATGAAGCAGTGCGTGGTTTTCTGAAGAGTATTCATTTGTCTTTGTATATTGGCGTCACGAAACGGAATAAAATACAGGTAAACCATGCCATTATTGCTAAAGAAAGTAACAGTTCTTATAATTTGCACGCGAATAATGTATCACGACCCATTATAAGATGCAAATGCTTACCCAACTACGGTTCGTAAAGTACTAACAGATCACAGAATATTATTTATTGAAAATTCGGTACACAGTGAAGTCTTATCGAATGATTAATGCATATACACTAAACATGAAAAGGTCCGAATTAATAAAAAATCACATCATTGGACGGTGGAACAGCCGATCTTTAGAATGATTGAAGAAAGAACAACATCGGAAGTTAAACATCGTTGAATGATCTACACCTTTATACCAGAGGATCACTGGAGCGGTAGTTTGTATGCCGGCGAGTCAATGCGAGCAGTGGGTGAGGGCACAAAGAGAGCGATGAAGCATTTAGATCGAGATGTTGGAGCAATGGAGGAATTTCGATTATCCCAGTGAGCAATCCAGCGACGAACAATTGTTGGGAGATACGTCTCCTCAGTGTTCCTCAGTTTATGAAACCCAAGAAGCGATAGGCAGGCTTCGTATGATGGTCTTAGGTTATCTGGCTTATGATGGTCTCCAGACTTCGTTGGCGTATTCAACGACTGATCTGATGATGGAGCAATAGATAGTCTTAAGACTCACGGGGTCCGTCATATCGTTAGCCATACGCAATACAAATCCGAGGAGTTGGGTCCCCCGATTGATTAACTCCCGGTATGCCGGTCAAAAATCAATTTGGAGTGTAGCACTACGCCTCTGTTTTGCACCTTGAAATAGAGGACGCAAAAAGGGACGTTCAATATCTGGCGGCATATAAATGAGTTTTAGGTTGTCACCTTCGACTACTAAAGAGGAAATCGTTTCCTTCTGTGTCTGTGCCAAGATTATAGAACAGATCATTTAATAGCCTCTATTTCAAGCTCTATATCACTCTACATCAACATGGGTTAATTGCATGCGTATAATGGATTGTGATTTTCAAATCGAAGCTAATCTAAACTTTTACGACGCATTCTGTAATGAAAATTATTCCTGATGAAATTGAGGAAGCTTGGAGCACCAGGTTTTGTAGTCAAATGAATTCGATCTTATTTGCAAAATCATTCATTTCAAGCAGGAATTGAATGTGACCTTTCCTGCAGGTTTACTAGCACGTCTGCAGTACTGTAAGAAGACTATTTCTGATGCTCATTTATGATCTGTCAGCAATCCTACTAGCTTGATCTTCACTGATCTGATTTTAAACTTAAGGGCACTGAGAAACTGTCAAAGAAACCAGAACCTACACAAACACTTGTGTTAGCACAATAAACTTCAGCTTTGCTCAGCGATACAAAATTCGGTAGAATTATCGTCTCAACAACAAAATGTTACCACATACTTTATGTATTTGTAATCTAGGCGTTCTACTAGTCTGTAGTCATATTCTCATTGAGCATTTCAAGCCAAGTGCAAATCAAATATTTCGCTGGAACGATGAGAACCTGCCATCCAAATTAGACGATCCAAATTGGAGTACAATAGCGTAGTTTGGTTTTTCCAATCAGTGTGATCAATCGGTTGTACAGAAAGCAGCCGGAATAGAATCACTCATTTTGAACTAAGATTTCTATCTTCGCAGATTCTCGCTTTTCACAACGTTTTTTTTATAAACAACGCATTCTCTTCCTCAGCCTAGCATCGCTTACATTCATACGTAAAAACACCAAAAGTTCGTTCTTGTTTTGTCCTTTCTTAGTGAAATCAAACCAGTAAATTCTTCTTTGAGACAATATGCTTATTTTTTAAGTTGAGTGAAACAGAGCAGGATATGGTGAAAGTAATCCGTTACTCTTTGAGTATGAATATATTATGAAAAATAAGACAGTGGGAGTGATGTGCCACATCCTCGATGAAGTATGAGGCTCTGACAATCTACTTTTTAAGGGTATCAATTGGTATACAGTAGCCTGTAATTATTTTAGCTTTCTATGAACAAAAGCAATACTGTCTATAGAGACTTAACTGATTTGCGATTTGGCTTGATACCCTTTCAAAATTCTTTAAATGTTCACGCCTTTAAAACGATTCTTTCAATTTTAGATATCGAAACCCCCTTTGAGTTAAAATTTCTCAGCGATATGAGCATAATCTCATCTGAAAGGCGTCGGAAAAACGTTCATTAATCAAACCTCGTGATGAGTGATGTAAAACCCCGTTCATTCTCACATTCGCTTTGTTCCACCCACCGTTTGCACGATAGCATCAAACTGCAGCGAGATGCACACCCTTTCGCTAGAAATTACCATCACCAGCGGCGGCAGGGGCAGGGTGATAGATAAAAATTGAATTATATTTAATAGCTATGAATTTTAAATACCTTCGCGTGTCGAGGCGTAACCCGTTCACGCGAAGGCAGAAGATTGGCTGAAATAGAAAAAAAAACCTAACCAAGCTATACACGGGGTGTTACTGGGCCGAACGGTTTTTGTAGGTGTGATTTATGATCGACACATGAAAGTCATCGGACCACCGGCCAGAGGCTAGCGCGAGCTCTACCGGTAGTGCAGTTTTGTATTTAATTGAAAAGATTAACCCTTTCGGCTGGGGTTGGGCCGAAGAAATTATGGCACGCTTGTCGGCTGGCATGCACGACCCGCTTATGGTTAACCATTTTTTTAGCAATACACGTGAGATACAGTGTGGTGGAAATTGAAACTCCTACCCTGGTGGGAAATCAAACCATTCCCGCTCGGTTGCGGCGAATAAAGACCGATGTCGTGCTGATGGTACATCAAGATCCTTTCAGCCAGTTCGGTTGGGCTAATTAATTCAGTCTAGCAAACGTGTGGACCGTTTCTTGAGGGACGACCGGTGCGATTTGGCAATGTTCTGTCGCCTTCGGGCTGTCCGGACCGTGGTGGACCGTCGAGTTCCTCCTTCACTATGGGCTAATTTTTTCCGCTCATTTCACGCTCGCCGAGCTTGACCGCGTGACTCCCCGCTTGGGCACCAGTTACATCGCAGTACCTGAGAAAGTGTAAGGACATTTCTCCCCCCAGTAGATGGAGAGCCGTTTCCACAAGAAGGGAAACAGCTGAAAAAACAAACAAACACCCACGGATGGAAAAAAACTACGTACAGAGGTCGTGCCGTGCCGTCTGTCACCGTGCCGTGTGTTTGGCGAAAGCGTTTTTATTAATATTTATGTTAACACTTCTTCGCGAAAAATCGTAAATATTATTATGTCAGAAGCGTTTTAGCATGGCTAATTATTCACCGGTCCAACCGGCAGCACAATGTCCATCGAGGGCAATTATTTGCTTTTTAGCGTGCGTGAATGTAGCTCAAGTTTGCTAACATACAGCTATAGGGTGTGTGTTGGAGTGAGTTGGTCAAAAACGATTTGGATTTATATTGCTTTACAAGTTTATATCTATTTGTATTATATTTCATTTGGGATGTATTATCCTAGAGCGCTATTTTGTATACACCAATCAAAAAGTGTTATATGTAAAAAGTAACAATATTGAAATCAGTTCTCAGAGGAGTGATTAAATATAAAACCTAGCGTCAAATATTATTATTAATTAACACTCAAGCTAATTCAATAGTGTTCTAAACATTAAAAAGTACTAAAATAATCAATACAATAATGTAACGATCGCTAAAGAGTGTAGAATTTTAAATTTTATTATATGACAATTTATTATATGGCCATGAATGATTAAAATACTAAACGTGTACTTAATTTATTTAATTGTAATATTTATAAAATTTTATTTTTTGTTAAGAGACGTTTGTTCCAAAACCTAAAACAGGAAAATATATTTGTTATAAACATTTCAAACACGTGTATTGCAGTCAGTTTGAAATAACAAGATCACTGAAGGCTGAACGCTTTTTGGAATAATTGTTGTGTACTATTTACAAATTCATTCTGATTATTTTAAATATCAATTAAATCTTTATTTCAAAGTTTATGTTAAATATCGTTAGTTTAGTCGATTAGTTGATAGGATCATGAGCATATGATTTTGTTTTCTAATTTTATAAAAGGCTTGCAATTAGTATTAGTATAAGTTCCTACTAGGTGCCTGAAAATTAATTTTCTCTAGAATGGACGGGGCGTCGACTGAACCGCGAACAAGCTTGTGTAAAAATAAACACTGTGCCGTCATTCTTCTGTGCTTTAGCGGTGCTAGTCCAAATAACAGGCATCGCACACGATATGGAGGGCATTCCGAAAAACGGGACCATGTTAGACGACGAAATAAAAAACGTGTACATTTACGCTGAACTGACTCTATCCTGTCTATTTTACATTATTGATATGGATTCCTTAGAATGCTTGCGAACTCTAGAATAGGACGGAAAATTGCTTGCGAACTCTAGTATAGGACGGAAAATTGCTTGCGAACTCTAGTATAGGACGGAAAATTGAACAATGCAAGGTACTGAAAATACTACCACTGAAAGTATCTTTCAAATCTTTAGCAACACTCCACATAAAACCTAACACTCTTGGTGGTTTTGGTATCGTAGTTTCGAAATGGTCATTAAATGTTTATCTCCTGTGTAATAAGATGCCTAAGTCACGAACTACATTGCATCGGGGCACGGACGAGTCTGATATTTTGTAGTCGAAAATAATTGAACAACCAATTTTTTCCTCGCAAATGTTGTAACAGAGCATTTGTTGATATTTAAACGCATAAAATTCGAACTGCACCACACATAAAATCGGTTTAGACAATCCTGAAGTTTTTGTCAGTAAGCAATGTTCGAAACGGGTAAACATATTTTAAGGTCGTCTACGTATAAAGTTTACTACATTCAGGAATCGCTTATAATATTGATGAAAATTATGAAGAGTATTGGCTCTAGGATGTTACCTTGTGCAACTACAAGCTACATTTGTAAAAGGGGTTAATAGAGATCAACAAATTCTCACAATGATGCTCCGGTGACTTAAATACCTGTAGAGCTAATCTACCATAGCTCTGGTTACTCCGTCAATCATTTATAATATGGTTAAAGAATTCCCATTTTGTCACAAAACTATTTCCGAATAATTTAACTACATGGGAAGAAAATAGATTTTTTTAATTATTAGAAAACTACAATTGTCTAATCACGTAGTTAATTGATAATATAATTATAATAATATAATAGTTATTATAAGCAATAATATAATAGTTATTATAAGCAATACGGCCTGACCGTTACAACCAAATAAGAAAAACAAGTTATTATTATTGAAAATAACATCGATAACATCGATAACATTTTTAAACTATTCACCCATAATTTATTTTTATATCGGTGAAATCATGTGGAATTTACCTAAAAACCATTTCACACTTAAAAAATAAAAAAAAATGTTTCGAATAAATAGTTTAAAAAATGATGTAAATTAGTACTATTTTAAAATAAATTAAATCATTTCTTTTTTAAATAACTTTACTTTAGTTGATACATTCATTTAAATAAAAATGAAGCGTATCAAAAACTGTACAATTCCAAAACGAACTAATATTTCAGTAAACACGCCTAGGATCACTCCCAGGCCCTCCCTAATCTATCTACATTCGCCTTTCAGTCTAATTTTCAAACCCACCGCATCATTAGTATTGACAATAAAACCCCATTAGTATCGATTGATCCGTCAAGCGTTTAGCTGATTGTGCTTGCTTCTTGCACTACGCTATGATACGCCCTTTACAACACCCGTCCCCGGCATGATCCAGCATTTCGGGATCCATTCCACTCGCCCCGGCTCATCATCGGATTCGATAGCGCGCGCTGACGATAAATAAAAACGCCACCCAAACGAACAGAAGCACCATCGCTAACTGTACAGAACAGTGCTCACTATCCGTGACTTCCAATTTCACTGATAATACACCTCTTCCCCACCCCCCCCTCCCTTAGTTCACCATTTTGTGTGGCACCACGTAACACAGTAAGGATTTCGCTGGGTCACTGTTAAAAGTGTTGGATCGGCGCCACCCCGAAACGCCAGCCGGAGAAGCAAGATAAACGATTGTTCGGAATCGTTCAAGAAAATCGCCCTCCAAACAGCAAATCTTACAACAAGGAAAAAAGAAAGAAAAAGGATAGTCAAATCAACTTTCGAGCAGGGTGAGAGAGAGAGAGCGCGCGCGGGGAAGGGGGGCAGCGGGTTGTACAAAAAGGCTAAACGAGCCACACACAAAAAGGGCAAAAAGGCAAGAAAACCGGTCGCGCGATCCATTTATCATTGTTAGCAAAAGATGATTTATGGCGGTCCGGAAAATAATAGACCCAACGGTGGGAGCCTGTGGCTTGTTCAAGGGGGAGGGTGAGAGGAGTGGAAGATTTTCGGAAAAGCAGTCCAATTTTACTATTTGCAAAGGAAAAGGAGTTGCCATTACGGGGATAAGAAAATGAAGACGCTTCTTAGCTAAAGATAAGGATACGGTTTATAACCGTCTCTTCACGGCTGCCTTCTATTTTTACTTTTATTAGCATTTCCATATTTTCCTCTTGAAGGAATAAAATTCGACACAAAAAAATACCTAAACAAGGATAAAAGGAAAGAGAAATAAAAAAAGTTCTTTCGATGCACAAATCTAACGCTCGAATCTAATATGGTCCCCAAAAGGGCGCGAATCGATGTTTCCAAGTCCTTCTTTTCCCTTTTACGTCTTATGGCTTATCTAGCTAGCTGCTTGCTACAGTTCGTCTCACAATTCTATCCACACCCACCCACTAAGCGACGGAACGAAGGAACGGGTAAAAGCGTACGGCGAGAAATCGCTCTATCGAACGATCCGTTCCACGTGAACCCCGTCCGTTCGGAGGTCCATTTCCGGCATCGTCTGTGGCGGGTGATACTGATTATTATTGGCTGTGCAAAGCGCGCCAAAATGGTAGTAAATTTCAACCGATGCTGCGAAAGATTGCAAACGACAGAGACAGAGAGAGAGAGACAAGATTGAGACAGCGACATTCGAGCAAAATGGCCGTGAATCCTTGCGAATCTACCGTGCTGCGTGTTCATCCTTCTTAGCAAAACCGTTTTGGAAGGAATGAAAAATGAGTTTCGTGTTCTACCTCCATTTTGTTTTGAGGTTCTCTGTATCAAACTTCTAATCGTTTGGGAAGACGAAAAGGGATACAAAAAGAATTCCCGATTATCATCCGAATGAGATTTGATTTTTCCACGATTGATTCCACGGCTAGTGAGTGATTAGCGGTTTGATAAATGAACCTGCCGTTTTGCGATGCGTTGAAGCGTGTGACCATTAGTCGAAATCGTAACCATCAGCCTCGATCGGTGATGCTTTCATGTGCTGAGTAAAGCTGTCAAAACATTGACGCACCCATTTGTCATCCGATGTGACACGAGTTGGCGCAATCGCGTTCATTGATGTCGGCATGGTACGGCACGTGGTACATGGGTGGTGGCAACATTTTGTGAAAGATGACTTGACTACTCTTGCTGCATAGAAGCCTTTCGCAAAAGTTTTTGAATAAAAAACAAATGAGGTGGAGTGTGCGGTAGAAGTTTGCAATCTGAGAGACAAAGTATACTATTTAGAGTGTTTTAACCTTTATTACATTTTATAAAGGTATAATTTAAATCGACTAGAAATATGACGTAAGAGTTTATATTGACATGAAATAATTGAATTGGGTGATTAGCGAAAATCTAACATTTTTTTAGACATGATTTTGTTAGTGCTGTAAGAGGATCCTGCAGTGCAGCACGTAAAGCTGCTCTGATATTATACGTAGAATTGTTGGTGCTTTTTGTTCTACAATCTTCAAATTATCTGTTTGTTTGCCTTTTTTATTTTAAAAATGAAAACCTCGATATTGTGTTTTTGTACGTTTTGTACTTGTTTGTGTTCTTTTGAAGTGAAAGATGCACAAGAGAGATAAAATAATAGTAATAGTAATAGCATCAGGTCTAAGACGTACGTTTTGATTTTGATATTTTGTGGAGTTACAAGCCTCATAGGCCAAAATGGGAATCGTATTTAGTTAAAAAAATATTTCTTTCAAAGTTTTTATCCCAAAGTATTGAGGGAGAATTCTCCGAAAAACTTTTTTTTCTGAAATGAAGATATTCATTTAGCGACAATGCGGAGAATGCATTATTCACTAGTTGATGAAATGACAGCTGGGGACAGCTTTACTAAACAAACCCTGTAGATGACACTTCAAAATAGCAATGTTGCCAGATCTTACTAAAGTAAACATTTAAAACAAACTAGGCACGAACAAAAACAATAAAACACCCGCAACAATAAAGCACCCAGAACCGACGGAATCACAGCTGAACTGGTCAAAAACGGGGGTGCATTATTAGAACCAAATTAAGACTGAGGTATGGAATGGCGAATCGATCCCTTGTGACTGGAATCTAGGTATCATCCATCCTATATACAAGAAGGGAGATAAGTTGGACTGCAACAACTACAGGGTTATTACGGCGTTGACTACTGCCTACAAAATATTCTCCCTGATCCTACAGGATCGACTTGTCCCATACGTCGAATCGATAGTTGAACACTATCAAAGAGTATTCCGATATGGAAAATCGATCACTGATCATATCTTCACCATGCGGCACATCTTGGAGAAGATGGTAGAATAGCAGCTGTACACGTTCACGATTTCTTCATAGATATTAAGGGCGCATTAGATAGCATAGCCAGGGCAAAAGACGCATTGTGCAATGATCATGACCAATGTCACATGCCAAGTGAAGGTGGATAGAAAGCTATGAGGACAATCAGGACCAAAAGTCTGAGCCAAGAAGATGGTCTTATATGTCTCTTCTTCTACCTGTTGCTAGAGAGGGCCATCCGCGTCTCAGAGATGGAGTCTATAGGAACCATCTTCTAAAAGTCAAGCTAGTTTTTGGCATACGCTGATGATAGAGATTAGCCTGTGCCTCTCCTATATAGCGGAAGTCTACCAAATGCTGCTAGTCGGTTATGCTACAGCCTGAGGAAACATTTCACCTCACATAGCCTGTCGCGACGGACAAAGCTGGGGCTATATCGCACATATGTAATTCCAGAGACATAGGAGACGTAGTACGTCCAAGCCCATGTGGAAGGATGTCGTTGAGGCGTCCGCCATCAAGGCTAGAATAACGGATTGGCAGACGACGGCGCGAGATATATCGCGACAGCTTGTTCAGTTTTTGGACGCGGCACGTCCGATCAGTTAAATATGGTCTTTGTTGAATGCGTTTCCGCTGAGCGAGTGTAAAAGAAATCAATAATGAAAGGATTAATATAAATTAGGATGCACTGACTTGTACACCAAATTATAGTTTTTATTCTCTTTCAAATCCAATCGCTTCAACGGTATCCTTCCAACTGGTTGGTGCTGTTATAATTTGTCCCTCACGTTACGGTTGCCGTTACGGTTACGTTTTCTGCCCTCCTCTTGTCTAGCGCACTTTGACGTTTCCGAAGATAACTATTCATGGTGTAAACAACAACAGTCTTATACAGCGCACTGCGTTATCAGAAAAATCTGACTTATTTAGTTTTGCGAGGAACATCGAGTGAGTGGGATCGAGCCAAAGCCTTCGGGTCTATCTAGTCTAATGGCGTCGACTTGCAGTCCCGCGTCAAGGTTGCGTTTACAAAAGCTGACGAATATATAATGTGATGTATTTCGATGATCCTGTCACTAGCAAGCCATAAAGCTAGAACACTTTTTATGGAGCACAAAGTGAGGTAATACCACGATAGTTTTTTTTCGTAATTTTCCATTCTTTATATATATTCTAAATTCTTTATATATTGACATCATCCAAGATGATTTCCATGAGCCGGAAAAGGATCCAGCACGGAGAGATATATTGCAGATTCTAGCCAGCACGGATGCAATAGCTTCGCAGCTTCGGGTCAGCACAATAGCTGGAGTTTGAAAATCAATGTACAACTCACCCACGAAGCTGTTTTATTTCGAAATTTAAGTACATTTAAAATTTAATCTAAAAAAGTTCATTGAAGGACATCTTCAAACTCGGAGGAACACAGCACAGTATTCAATTAAATAAAAAATCTGTGAATTTTCGTTAATACTGGAATGTTTATCATTCCCATTCTGTAAAGTGCTTTCCGACAAGTCGCATTAAACTCATCAGCTGCATAAAAAGGTTGCACCAAACAAAGACTCAATTTATCATGCTGCTGAATTGTCCTGCACAGCGGGAAAGCACTGGATGAGTTCACATAAAATTTGAATAAGTGCACCGAAAACTCGAAAACCGCTCGTAAGCTATTCATTACGGATATGAATGAATGCAAACTGAATGCTTCGAAACTGAAGGAAATGTATGAAACTCTCATTCATGTTGCAGACACTGGCTAGCGGTGCAGCGAAAGAACCATGCATGGGCAAAACATTTCGACCGAAATGTTTTTGGAAAACATGGAAATGGTAATTTTTATTCAAATTACGAGCCTTTCCACAAGTAATGAGTCCCGTTCGCCCCACACCGATCGAGTAATGTCAACCTTGTCTCTACCGGTTCGCAAAAAAAACCAGCAAGGTGCTCCACAATGCTTCTTTCGCTTGTAGTTTTAGCAGAAAAATTTGGCAAAAATGTCGGATGTAAATTTGGGTCCGTTTTTCTTATGTTTTTCTCCTTTAGTGACTTTCCCACCAGGCAGTTTCGGGCATGGGTGTAATGATTTTTTTCTATGAATTTCTATTATTATCCGTGACATGGAAGAATGGGAACCAGGTTGGGCAATGTCGTTCATTTAAATAATTTCTTCTTTCACAGGACCGTTCCTGGGTTTCTTCAAGGACTCCAAAAACAAGAGACCAAACAGTGGGGTCGAAAACAGAACAAGTCATAAAAATTCATTACCAACTTCCGTTTGCTTTGCTTTTGCGAGGTTTGGAGCTTGGGCTAAGGTTGTAATTTGGAGCTTCCTTGAGATGTTCTTCTGCTCTTGCTGGTACAATTTTACGATCCCTATTTAAACCATCAATCGTGTTCCGACAATACAGAGTTGGATTTCTTTCTCATGCAAATTTAAAATGTCGTTCGGAATTATTTCTCAACGCAAACGAAAGAATGATACATGGTTGGAGAAAAGCGTTCCTTGCTAGGAAAATTTCTGTTTAAATGAAACTTCTCCAGTGCCTCAGTTTTCTATTTTACACATCCACACCAATGGACGGAAATCTTGAGACCGCACGCTTCTCAATTAGTAATGCTCTGTGCCAAAAAAAAAAACAATCGGACACCCCTTGCCACACCCAAACAGTTCTTCACACGAACATTTCGGTGCGTGATGCTAAAATCCCAACGCACTTTCAACGTTTCGTTTCGGTTCAACCATAATTGCACCGAGGGTCCTTAAGCGGCGTACATAATGGTGAACGGTGGTGAAGAATAATAGTCCGAACTGGGTGTTTGTTTGTGTTACCGTGCAAATCTTTCAGCAGAGCCGACCTCTGAAGTGGTTGAAACTGCATAGATTTGTAATGCACCCATTATTTGTGTGATTTACGGGTACGTTTAGGGTGGAATTGGGTGGGAATGGCCGTTTTTTTTGTCATCGCTCAACGGATGGGTGGGAAAATTGGGTGGGAAGAGCCGGAAATTTACTCTAGAAAGAATTGATTAGTTTCACTTAATGATCGGTAATGGATTAACGAACGTACTTGAGATGTACTCAGCTATTATGTATCGAGTTTAAGTGAGATGTTTTGTTTGAAGGAGTTCCTGTGTTTATATTAGAATTAAATATTGTTTCCATGGTAAGTCCTGATGAGTGAGTCGGTGTGATACTTTCCAAATAATGTTCTTCCCTTTCATTGTTCGGGTAAAAGACTTAAATCAAAGTAATATTTTGTTTTATGTATACATTTTCTTCACAACTTGTCCAGATATGCATAACGATTGAATATATCATGCCTAATGTAAGGAGGAAGGAATATTTGAATGAATTGTGATTGTCACCCATTTGAAAAAGTTTAAATAAAACTCGTACTAAGGTTATATTCTGAGCAACCTGGTATTTGGGAAAGTACGGTGCATATAACTGAAAAACTTTTTGAGAATTTGATTGAGGTCTGTAGAAGTCCAAAGCTTAAGAAATCTACTTAAGAAGCTAGATAGTGCAAACAGTTGACGATTGTCAAAATAGTGAGTTGAAAGGAAGAATAATATCGTAGACAAAAATAGGGAAAAAATAAACCAGTTCATGTATATACGTTGTAATAGTTGCTAAGCGATGTTTTTATTAACCAGAACAAACTTGTACACTGTTTATGAACTATTTGTTGTCTATCCAAATAGAACAATATTATTCTATAGGTAAGATTAATAAAACCATCAAACGTTTTTATTCGTTGATTCAGTTAATGACCTTGAGAACTTTCATTGCTGAGCTGAGCAAGGGTATTTTCACAATTGTTTTTAGTAGGTATTGATGTTGTCTTTGATTTCCTTTGCTCATCCCAAAATGACGTATTTTTTTCTGAATAAAGGAATAATCACAATTTACAATCCGCAAAAATCCTCAAATATCAAGTTAAGTTAAGTTAATTCATCAGTGCTTTAGATACATTTTTAATGCGTTTAGATAGTGTTTTTAAATATTTACTCAGTATCATAAAATGGAGCAAATCAACCAAATCAAAGCACTTTGAGAACTGACGAGTTACAAATGGAATTTTAAAGTATATTTGAATTTTATGGCGATTAAAAACTAGATGAAATGAAACCATCTAGCTTTATGCAAAAAGGCTGATTGAATAAATTATGTATATCGTTTCATCAGTATCCACTTCACGTAAACTTCCATGTATTGATTCATTTTTTTAATTTGATAAGATCACATGAAACAATAAGGCTTCCGTTTGATGTGATTCTATGCAAAGAAACTACCATTTCTAAGGATTTTTTTTCAGCTAAAAATTTACCGATCAAGTTACTGTACAATTATTTGTTTCTATGGCCGTATATTGACGTCGGTGCTGAAAGACAATTTGGATGGTTTGTATATGACATAGATTTATAATTATTTGAGGGATAGAATATTCTATTTTAAAATTGACTGTGCGTGTGAAAATGCTCATAATTTGCTACTCATTATATTTATTGTGAATTTTACATCATTCAGCATTTTTTATTCATTCGAAAAGACGTTAGTGGGTTAAATTTAATAAAACTCTTGTAGAATTAATTTAATATTAAAATTCAGCAAAACAGATAATTTTAAAGGCTAATAGATAATAAAGCATTAGCGACTCATCAAACCGGGGCAAACCTTCCCAGCTCGATCAAAACATTCCATTTTGCCACTACAGAAAAACGGCGCAAATAAATAATCCCCACATTCATGTAAACCTTCGCCATGGATGAGTTACAGTGAAACCTTTACAGCGAATCATAAATTATCAGTGAATTGCATCAAACCGTACCGCACGTGCTGGTGCGAAGACTCGCTCACAAAAGCTGCTGCTGCCTGCCAGTGTTTCGTAGCGCACGCGTCACCGGTGCGTATATGGAGACTCTTCCACACAATGAGAACTCTTTAGTCGTGCACGTGGCAGGTCCGCAAAAAAAGTATGATCTGCCTCAGTCAGGAAATGCACATCAGTGCACCCGCTGGTAAGGTTGACATAAGGATTCTTTTTAAGAACTTGATTATGGTTCGTGAGCATACAAATATAGGATCTATTTCAATTCTGGCACACCCGACACGATCGATATCGATTATCTTGTTTTTTTTTTTCTAAATTCATAGACCCATAAAAACGTAGTAAGAGTGTTAGTAGTTGTAGTAGCAGAAAGTAAAAGTATGGCAAACACTTTTATTTCTGAACTGGTAGTTTTTCCCTACCCACCAATAATTCTGGGGTAGAAAAAAATGCTCAATAGCGGAACAATAAAAATGCCTCGTGCAGGACTCCTTCCCTTAGCAGGACACCGACACTGCAACTATCACAGGCCTGACAAAAGGCCATCAACGGCGGAAGTTGTGCCGTTCGCTTTCGTCTCGTGGAACGCGCGAAGGGGAGGAGGGGAGGAGATTTTTATTGTTGCTACCCCTCGACTCCTATCGCGTATCAGTAAGTCTACGGTCTTGCTTCCTCCTGACTAACTGCTGGTCATAGAGGGAAAAGGATCTTTCGGGAGGGGCGGACCTCACGCGGGTGCGAGAAAACAAACTCAATTTTTCCCTCCCAGTTTGCTGGTGTGATCCAAGGCTCCGGATAAGCCGCTGTTTAGATGTGTTTATCGATACAGTGTGTTGCGGGAAGGATGGGTTGAGACGCCGTCACAAAGCGCCTGAATGTATGCTACGGGAAGGGTGGTGATAAGAAGGATAACATAGCCAGAGGAGAGGGATTTGGGATTTGTTTGCCGACGCCAGAATACGAAACGTTCTGCGCGCTGGTAATTGATAGGGTGTAGCCTATCAAATTGTTTAATTGGCGTGAACGGTACATGTGTTTCTTGCCGCCGTTTGGTGCTGGTGGAAGAGAAGCGTGAGGAGGAAGGAAAGTGTACACACGGGATTATCGGTGACACGGAACATAATATGCTGTGTGCGGAGTGTTTAGTGCTCGATTTTTGTTACGGTCAATCAAAAGGCCACAGAATGTTCTTTTTTTTCTGATCAACTGGGGAGTTTTTAGAGGGACTGTGAAGAGTTGGTTTGTGCCACTGAAGAATAAAAACTCTATTATTTCGTTCTTTCCCATGAAGAATTACAATCATTTATTCGGTAGTAACGGCCAGGCCGTAATCTAAAATCTGAAATTGGATAGTTAATTATATCTGGGCACACTTCTTTCGCGTGCTTGATGGTGTATTAAAAATTGCCAATTTGTAGGAGCGAATTATGCTAAAATATCTCTCATTTCTTTAACATCTCGAATTGTGCTCATTGAATAACTTTCATGATAACATAAGCATGGCTAATCAGTGTTTTTCTAACGGCAATTTTTGAACCAAGCACATTAACACAAACGCCCACATTAAAGGGCTCAATAATAGTTTTTGTACTTTTGTACTTTATGTTCCTATTTGAAACCGATACAGAAATATTTTATAGCATTGTAAAACATTTCTATGGTTTGTTACAACTCTGTAAGAAAATGTCTGCGCTTCAGCAGTCGCTCTATTATAGGTTAATTCAAGTAATTAAACAAATCTGCTTTCATCTTGACATGGTACTGATGTGAAAAAATAATCACGCAGAAAGTGGTACAATAAAAAAATGGGGACAAGAATCCCGCCCCTCTTATTGTCTATTTTGTTCTTTTCGTAGCTGTATCTATGGAGTAGCAGCGAACTGTTTTTAATGCAATAATAGGATAATTGATTTCTTTGGTGAAAACAATATCGAAAAATGTTTTTACCATTAAAAAATATGAGATTGAATTTTTTTGTGATTTTTAATGTTTTTTTTTATTCAGTAGTAACGGCCAGGCCGTATTGCTTATTTTTTTTATGTTTTTAATGTCTAATTTTTAATGTTTTTAAGCAAATAAAAGCACATGATAATTTTGTGTACGGATAAATCTCAAAACTGCAGTAAAAGAAGTAAAAAACTCGTAAATTGCTAAAGTGAAGAATTTTTCCGGATAGTTTTAGATAAAATTCATCAGAATGGCGAACTACAGTGGATAAGTAAAACGAAGAAGTATTAAAATTGATTGAATTGTACGCTTAAATAGAATGTTAAATTGTTAAATAGATGTTGGATAAAGTAATGTGCTAGTAGCTAAATGACACTGGGTAGAATCCAACGACTAAAGAAAAGGTCAATAATTTTAGTTTAGAATGACAACATTTGAGTGGTCTTAATTTGCTAAATAGACGATAAGAAAAGCATAGCAAAGTGAATAAGTGCCTTGTCAGCTCTGAGGTGACACTTAGAATAATTAATCCGCTATAGCACCTTCACAGTTGTTCTTGTTTTTATGTGGAATAAACTTTCTAGCATTCATTTTTTGCATTTTTAAAATGAGCATTAAGTATTTTTGATCCTTAAATTTATTTGATATTTTTCAAAACTGCTTGACTAACAAATGTAAGTACTGAGGGTGAAAGGCTCATATATAACTACCCATGTTTTCAACCCGCTCTAGAGCAAGATGATCGGATCATTTATTCGGAATATCCACTTCTTTCAATTCCAGTTCGTCTCCTTCAAGTTTGGCAGCTCGAATAAATCTTTCGAGCAACAAGGACGGATCTAGCCATGGTCTCCGGAAAGTAGTGATAAATGTGCGTTTAAAAACTTTTGTTATTAAATATTTACTAATTTATTTAGATCCAGAGGCATAAAAAGATTATTTACAAAATATTTTAGCAAAAGAATGCTTAAGTGTCATTCATGACTGGTAATGGTTAAAAAATCATTTAGAAAAAGAGTGCTTTGCTGTATACGTTACAATATTCTAATCGCAACACTAATTCCAGTCATAACGCTTAACTATCAACTTGCACTATCAGTAATGACAATTGAAAGTGTCTTACCTTGCCGTGACTTGGCGTCCACTGGTGACTCTAGATTCTGGGACAGGATGGACGATGGCGTCGAGGTGGTCGTGGGTGATTGGGTGGAGGAAACCAGATTAAGGTTTGCCGCACCGAGCAGATCGCTTCGATGGCGTTGGCTTGACAGCCCATTGCCCAGCAGATTCGAAGGTGACACTAGTGACGTTGCGTTTATAACGCTGATACTACTCGCTCCACCACTACTACCTCCGGTTGCTCCTCCACCGCCTCCACCACCACCTCCACCACCGCCACTTCCAGCACTAGCGTTGGTGCCATTTCCCGTGCTGGCCGCACCGTTACTGCCACTGACGTTTAGTGCACTGCCAGCGTTACCAGCGTTACTTGCAGCGTTACTGTTGTTTGGATTTGCTTCTGTGCCTGCATTACCGTTGGTGACAGGGTTAGTGCTGCCATTGTTGTTAGTGCCCGTGGTGTGTGAGATTACGTTTTCGAGCGATTCCGTCAACCGGGGAGAGGAATAAATGTCACTGCAGAAAAGAATGGAAGTTAAACGGGTTGGTGGATTTCAATCGCTAGGGCTTCCCTGGTAATTACCTGAACGCACTGGAGCTTCCGAGGAAAGACGTCCGGTCTTGAAGGGCTGCCTTGGCTTTCTCCACACTCTGTTTGAGTTGCTCGAACGTTGACTGATGGAAACGGTACGTACCCCAGTCGGTGCACTGTGTCAGCCCGAGACAGTCTTCCGACTTGACCTGGTGTGTAACGAGCGGTGATGCGCCTCGTTTTAGATCCAGCGCTGTCTGGTAGGAGCAGGAGCTTTCGTACATTTTGCAGCAGTACTTTCGCTTGACCCTGGAGAGGCCGGTGAAATACAATGAGAGGAAAAAAATGGAGCACTATAGCGGAAGTAATCAGCGTATCTGTTGTGATTGAAAGGTGTCAATGAACATTGATCTTGAGATATTTAAAGCTATGTTTTCATGAAGCTCGCAGTGCAACTCGCACACTTTAATCGATGCTAGGCAGCCAATGGCTCATTGAGATAAACTACTAGATAAGCTTAACGGCCGCCTGTTCACGGTAACTGCGATGATAAATGCCCATCTGCCGTTTTACTAGCAAACAGCGTGACCAACCAACCAACAAGTACTGCTCGCCAGCAGCACTGACTACCACGCTCATGCAATTCTGCTCGCGTCCAGGATCTGCTTCCTCCAACGGGCGCAGGACCGATTCTGGTCCCACCATTCCGTTCGTCACTATCATGAATATTCAAAATACCACCGGAAGCGGAAAGTTTGATTTACGTGCATAAATCTCCTCACGCCACGCTTGACTCGATTCGCCTTCCCAGTGTCGTGTCTTTGTCGCTTTGTCGGACTGTCGGGGGATAAAATGGACGTTCGGTTTCTTCCCCATCCTAGCACGCCCGCACACACGTGCTCAGACACACAAGCACACACATAAAGCACGCTCGTTATAACCGCTTCGTTTGCCTGCATGTGCCCATCCAGCACATCCTCCGAGGAAGTGGACTCGATCCATTGAACCCTCGGTCGGGCTCGTTCCGGGACTCGGTTGAACGGGCGTTTTCATTTAATGATCATGAAAAGGAAAATGTATGCACCGGCTTCCGTCCAAGCCCAATGACCGCGTCCCTCCTTCCCTTTGCTCCCACGTACGGCCTGCAGGATATGCGTGCATTCGCGTGTCCGGGCACGGGAGCAAATGAATTGGAAATTTGAATCGCCAAGCGGCTGGCGATTAGCACCGGCCAGATAAATGTCGCAAACCGATCGGCGAGAAATGTGAGACTGCATTTCGTGTGTGCGGATGGGCAATCGGTACGACACTTACGGAAGATTGGAGGCAGGGTCGTTTTCGTTGTAAGATACCTCCTCGCTTATGCAGGATGAGTTGAGTTGGAGTAGGGAGTGACAAAGGCCATTGATGTGATAGTGAACCAACAAGGATTAAGCTGTGTGTTTAGAAACCAAGGGAGCAATGATGAAGTTAATCTAATTAACTATAGATATAGATTAGTTTAGCAGATATAGAAACGAGTACTTAATGTCGTAAAATTTTGGTACTTTTATACCTTTAAAATATCATTTGAATGTGTTTGAAGATAAAGTGAGACCATGCATACAATTCTATCCTTTTATTTTGTTGAAAAATTCCCTATTAAATAAGAGTTCTTTAAGAAAATAACCCACCTACTAATACTACTACCTAATTGATATTTAATTCGATAGTCAAACAAATTAAATCAAAACTGTTTTGTCTCTATTCTTTATGAGTTCCAACAACCGCTGTTAGGTTATCCAAGCTACAAATGTGCTTAGCGACTATTCTCTTCACAGAAAAGTCAGTTTTGAATATCGATAGGATCGAAACGGGCGTATTAGACTTAACGGTGTATTGATTATATTCCTTGCAATCATAATCTTCTTATACTCTAGCGTAGACTTGTTCTTAAGTTGACCAGTCAAAAACTAGAGATGTCTTAAGTATTTTTAAATTAGGCAAATCTTGTAGAGGGCGAAAAAGTGTTGCATTTTAGTGCATGAGTGATATCACGTACTCCTAACTGCTTAACAGTTTCATTTAGCTGGCGCTCCAACCGTTCTGTATTTTTTTATTCACTTCAGAAAAGTAAAATTGATTTCGAACAAATTGAGGAGTATTTATTTGAAAACAAATATAATTTTAAAACTAGAGATAATAAAACGCAAACATGTTACAGTGGTAAAAGACTATTAGTACTTTAAGTTGGCTCTAGGTTTTCGAAAAAAAAATTCTTCATTCTGTTAGTTTAACTAAACAATTGTTTTCTTTTTGCCATGTCTTCTTTGATATTTTTTTAAAAAAGTTATCGTTAAGTCTAGAGTTAAATTTTATTCAAAAGAGACTATGCAAAAAGCTTACAAAATAAAACGAAGAACGTTTTGTACAGTCTTAGAACTACATTCATGGTCTAAACGCGACTCTACTTCCAGTAGTGTCCATCGTTTTGATCACTCTTAACCTCCCACTATTTTATGAATTGTATGTGAATGTAATATTTTATTTACCTCATTATACCGATAGGTGTTAAATTTACGAGTACACAGGTTTGATATTATTTCTTATCTTTTGTTACAAGCACTTATAATAATCCACAAAAATGAAAAGATTTTTCAACGGAGACTCTAATTTTTCATTTTGAGGACGTTCCAAAGACAACTTTATGGGCCAAACCAGCCGGTATTCTTTAAAAATAGACAACACTGGCCGGTTCGCATGGCGCTTCGATCGTGAAACCACTATCACCCGTACTCGTACCAACTGGAGAATGGCAACTTTTCAACCAAGGCAACATACAAAAAACGCACACACTAAAAAATCAACACAACGCTTCTTCACTCAACAAGTGCGTCGATCGAGCGACGCCCGCGCACACGACTCTAGCTGAGCGCGGCCGAGGGCAAACGCCACAACACAAACGCGTGCACAAACCGCCCAAAACACACGACACATTGCAGTGGGTGCGCAAGGGGAACGGTTTAGTGAAGGAACCGCCACGTTTGGACGGCATTTGTGCAGCACAAGCTGTTTTGTTGCACAATTGAGTGCTTCCGGTACCGGGCATAAATCGAATTTTGAAGCACAAACGCTACACCGTTGACCCAGGGGCAGGTTGGGGTTGGGAGGGTTTTCGGGTCCAACGGTTTGCTGGTGCGTGTGATATGCGACCGTGATGCGATTTGCTTATCAGGTTTCGCAACTGCGGGTTATTTAAATGCACCCAAAAACTGCAGCGGTAGGATTTATTGATGTGTGCGGCAAAACTAATGAATTGATTGATGGTAACGATGTGTTTTTTATTTTTTTACTTTTAATATAGACAAACCAAGGATAACAAACAATAATTTTCATCGTCACACAGAGTTAGTGTTAAACAGCGTGAGAAATGCAGTCCCACTGTTCCTGAAGCCCAGTGATGGTTTGCTAATTGCCGTAAAATCCTCTTATGTTTTACCGAGAAAATGTTGTTTTTAGCTTCCAGCAAGTAAATCTCTACTTTCGCTGTAGCCTCTAAGTTATTCCAATTATCTTTTTCTTGCGTTTAAATTTAAAATGTAATTGCCACTTAACATTAAAACTTTCTTTGTATCAGCATATTTTTCTTCTTGGTTGAAACAATATTTTTTGAAACCCAAAAGAAAAAGTCAAAGCTTTCCAAATTACTTAAATGCTTGACTTTCTTTGGCGTTTAACATACCCGTAGTTAGGTTAGTTTCTCTTGCCATAATTCCATTTGAAATAGCCTAATATAGAATTCTATTCAACGTCGGGAGTTTTAACATCCAGCAACTAACTATATATGACTATACAGGAGAGTAATTGGCACAAATAAACAAGAGAATTAGTTGGTTGCGTCTAATTTCAGCACAAATAAAATTCGAAGGAGCTTTTGTGTCATGCTGGAACTTGTACAGCAAACTCAACGAGGCATTGGTTATCAATTAAAAGAACGCAGACGTTTGCTTCTCACGTTACGATGATTTTCGATAGGGATATCCTTCGAGAGATTTCTGTGAAATTCAAACTCTTTTATGAAAGTCTCCTATTTAAGTCTCCGGTGGCATCGTTCAGATTGATGTGGATTGGTGTATATTTCTATTTCAAACGGCGTGCGACACTATTAAATTAAATAGTGTCGCACGCCATTTGAAATAGATTAAAATGTATGAAAAAGGTTCACCGCACTAGGGATCTCTATGTATTTATATCTTTTTTCATCTTTTTCATTAGTTGCCAGGTTTAGCAAGATGCATATAAAGGTAAGCTCAAACTAATCAGGCCACCGAGTTGTCAGCCAAGAGCTATATGATTCTACATTTTTATTAACAGTGAATTTCAATAAGGTAGAAATACCAAATTAATTGTTTCATTATAAATGGATCTACGAAAACAAGTTGAAAAAATTTGCATTCAGGGACAATTTTTTTATACACCGTTTCAGACATCAATTTGCAATTGAGTAAAACTTTTAAAAGAAAAAACAGTATTTAGTCTTTGCGAACATCTCCTATAAAAAATTGATCATGAATTGGTGCTTTGGGGTATTTTAGAACAGTCAGTCAATTCAGCTATCTGTTTGCTGTACGATGGTAGAAGCAAGCTAAAATGAAATATGAATGAGCTCTCTTTTGTAAATCTGTTATAACTGTGTTCAACTATTCTTCAAACCCCAAAAGTGTTACTTAGTTATAGTTTTCTAAAATATCTCCTCCTTATCAACTATCAGAAAGCTTTGTTAGTATCAATATTTAAACGAATTGGGAAATACTTGCAAATTCTTCATTTAACCTTTTTTTTATTTTATTTTTTATTTTTATAGAGGCTTTGACCATTCAGGCTAACATTCGCCTTTTGTCAAAAATACTTAAAAATAATAATCTTCCTGTCCAAGGCATTTCCTCCCTGGACATTTAACCTTATCCCGGGCATGCTCGGTTTTCATTTAACATTCCACAACTGTATTTAAATAAAAAAATCTTGCACCTTCTTGAAACAAACTTCGATCGTTAAAATTGTCGAGTATTTTTTAAACTTGCATGTTTTAAAAAATATTTTCTTTACGTTCTAAATGGTTTTTATTGTTAATTTTCTTCATGATTATAATGACCATAATGGCACCTAGATAATTTACAATAATTTTTTAAGAATAATAATAATAATTTTAATTATAATTTTAATTTTTTATTTTAATAAGAACAATAATAATAATAATTTTGACAAAGATTTCTCGCTGGGTTATTAGACAACTTTTTTCTTATTTATATATATTTTTTTTTGATCGAAAATTACTTCATTTCATTACCAACACAAATGTTTTAAAAACCGTTCTTGTATATTTTAGTCATTTATGTATTCTATATTTCCATAAGAAAGATTATTGTAAACAAAATTCTTGCCTGCAGAGTTCAACCCGCTTTACTAAGGTTTAAATAATGATATAGAGCAATTAAAAAAGTCTCTATTACTTTTATATATAATTGTCACTCCCCAAACATTGCAGTTAATGGAACTTTGCTTTTAACTTTAAACATTGAAGCTATCATATCTGAAAAAAGAAAGCAAGATTTTTTTAAGGAATTTCAAATTATAAAAATTATTTAAATTTAAATTTATGAATTTATTTATTAAGTTTAAATTAAATCGTCCGTGGAAGAGTTTGAGTTTGGAAATAAACTTTAAAATGCATAAAACTAATGGAGCTTAACACTAGATTTGATAGGTTTGCCGGTAGCAGTTTAACGCTCTTAAAACAATTATCGAAATGAATTTTTTATTAGCAAAACAATCGGTTCAGTAGATTTATGCACTTAGACGCAGTTGGATAGCTAACATAGCCAGGGTTAGTGCCGCCGTCAGTTAAACATGGGCCCGAACCGAGGGCGTCTGATTTATGAAGCAAAACATTAATAATTCAATATCTTAGGTGGCCACCCTTGCTGCAACAAACGGGCAGCAAAACCGAACCTTATCTGGCAGTAAATTAACATTCAGCATACATAATGCGTTACACTTTTGAGAAACTGTTTTCACGTTTGGAAGGGATTAAGACGTATGTTTAACATAAATTAATTTAAATTCCACATCATGACGTCCTTAATAGCAAATCATACGCTTGGCACTGCATAAAAGTGATATGTTGTACATATTTTTCTTTTCTCCTATTTACTTTCCATAGGTAGAACAAAATAAAATCTAAAGCATTTATTTAACAGTTTAAGCCAATTTTTCATATTTTCCTGCGGTACATACCTTTACAGTAACAAGATATAAAAGTCAGCAGTTATCTTACAAATTACACACACTTCAATATGCACCTTTTACCAAACCACAGCGAAACTGGGGAAAACAATTTCCGTCGTCGTTTGCGATTGCGACTGTTTCATGCTTCGTGTAACAGAATGCACTTTCACCTTTTATCTTTACGTAGTCACAAATTGCTGCCTTACTGTATCGAATTCTTTACCACATGCACACCAGCACTGGTTTTTCTTTCCGAACGTAAATTTTTGCTTTGTTTTATCATTTGTTTTTGTTTATCCCGAATCTTGTACACGAACTCCACCGCCGAATGCAACAACTGGTCAATTAGCAGGGCAGCGTCCAGCGGAACAGAATTGCACGACCGAAGAGGGCCAAGATCGATACAGATAGCTCCAACTGTCTCCTTTGCACCGAGAAGCACTTCCGTTCACTTATTTCGCTTGCTTTCTTGTGCCTCTTTTTCGTGGGTTTACTTGAGGGTCTCCACTATCGACGCTGGTTTCCGACGCATGACAAATTATTCACAGATGCAGTCTTGCCCCAAAACCGAATGCACAACGAATGTGAAAAAACAAACCGACAGTGGCAGCATACACACTGAGTCCTTTACGGCTCTTGCGAAATGCGGACATAGAGGACACACACACTGTATCCGCTTCTTCTACAGCTCCACGTTCACTTTACCTACTTCACTTACAGCTTACGTCTAAAAACCATGCAGCAAGCGTGTTGTAGTCAATTTATATTGTTGTTATCGCGAGTAAATACCTGTCGGTATGTTGTTAACCACCGATAGAGAAGAACTCCCCTTTCCGACGGGTTTGCTGCAGCGGGCTTGTAACAACAACCCAACAGTGCGGATATTCCGGCGGGATAAGATGCAGCCTCTCGAACACACGGTACACTCTTCAATGTCGGATGCCACCGGATCTGGTACGCGCGGGACCTTGGAACCCGCGTTGTAAAGTGGATATCCGCTTGCGAGACCAGCCAGCCCCGACCACAGGAAGGATCATCCACTCGATGAGGTTTTCCTTTCGCGAAAAAACATCCTCAGCCTCCCACCATTCGCTCTGACCCCGCTGCTAACACCGTAGTCGCTCTCTCACTCTTTTACAACGTGCGGAATGACAGTGAAGCAAGCGAGAAGGCACTCTGCTGGGTGTACTATACCCCCTGGTAGCTCGAGAGTGGGAAGATGGTACAGGATTTTCCAGTAATGGCGCCCGACCGAAACAAGTTTCCCGACTCCTTGCTATTGAGACAGTTTGTTAGAGTGGTACGGTACCATCCGGTGAAAGAGAGAGAGCTTAGATACCTGCAGAATACCAGATACTGCTAAGGGAAAAAACGATGATGCAGAGCAGGCGCGCAACTGTGCTACTCGCTCGGTAACGCATGGTAACGTTTCGTCCTGGTGAACGAGGCGTGGCTTACTGTTTGCCAGCATCTCCAGAACCTCGGTATCGTCCTACAACCTGGACGGTTTACCATGCCCGTAGCTCTCTGTTCCCCCTTTAGCACCTTTCAACGTATTATGGAACGACGCAAATGTTTGTGTAAACCTTGATCCAGTGAGGCTGGCGGCGCAGCTCCACCACTTGAAAGCTCCGATAGTGTGATGAACAGGTTGCTCGTTTACGCGACTACGATAGCAAAATAAAGTCTCTTCACCACTCCCAACCAACAGCACCCCCCCCCCCTCTCCCTCTCTCCCCCTCCCTGCCAGTGTTATCCTTCCACTTTATTTTCGCTCAATAAAATGGCATCATTTCACTTTTACTTACATTCGACCGTACTGGAAGCGATACTAAAACAAACAACCTCTGAAACGTCAGCATGTGTGCGGTGGTAGACCACGAGTTTTTGTTGTTGCTTTTGACACCAGCGAAACGATATGTTGTAGAGCGTGGAACGTTTATGGCTCTATTTTGCGCGTCGTCCAAATGCAAAATGAGGGCCTCCTGTGCAAAGGCGAATCGTTAAAATGTCACGCATCCTTTGCATGGTGCTGTTGTTATGTCCTTCTGCTTCGCTTTGTTCGTCGGTAGAGTGGAGTTGTGCGAGAAGTACATGAGGAATGAAAATGGGAAGAAATTATTTCAAACCACCTGAGGTGGGGAAACTGTGGACGAAAGAGCGGGAGATGTCTAACACACTGTTTGGTACATGGTGTCGTTTGTATCGGTTTTGGAGCATATTTTGCATGGAACGGTATGTAGAAAGAAATAATTTCAGGCAGCAACGCAATAGAACAAATGGACAAAGGATTGAAAACGTGCTAAGAGAAATGTACAACTGTCGTTTGTATTGAAACTGGTACAGTCGTCAGTTCGAAAAGGTGAGTTGATGTTACAATAATCTGGGTCAGGTAATGGAGGATTGGCAAAAATCAATACATGGATCTATTATAAGTTAGCGAACAAGGAACATACACAGAATGCCGAGCAACAGTGAACGAGGAACTAACAATAAACTTAGACAAACGTTACATGCTTGCTTCAAAGGAACGCATTATTTCCTGTGCTTTCGTATGCTGAACTTAAAGAAGCTAAACGTTATGAGAATGAAAACGTTGTAAAGAATTACAGATTTCGAGGCTCCTTTTTACCTTCTCTCCATAGTCAAACGTGGTCAGTCAAGTACATTAACAATATGCGCCTAGAACAACGAAGATGTTGGTTTCAAACAAGAAGATTTAAAGATCAATCTTGAAATCTAATTGACTTTTGTTATATTTCATTTTTGATCTTTTCTCACACGTTTTTTGAAAAATTTATATAGTACTTTCGGCATTATTGTGATATTTTCATTTTTTTTTATTTAGTAGAGACGGCCAGGCCGTATTGCTATTGTGATGTATGCATTTGAACATAATTTACTATCGTTGCAAGATATCATATACAACCGCATTGTTTCATGTGTTTACATAAGTTTCTAAATATTGTCAGATAAAAAATTGAATAAAATAGAAAATAAAATAAAAAATAAAATTAGAGAATAATAAAATAAAATACTAAAGCAAACAGAAAACAAATAAATTTAGGTAAAATAACAGCAAAAGCAACTGAAAAATTTAATACCTTTAACAGATTTTCTTTTATGAACTTTCGTGCTGTAAGGAACATTTTTGTAAGTAATTAGTTGTAATGTTTAAAGCAAGAAGAAAAACTTGACCATATGAATATAATATATCGTTTTAACACTGTTTGTGACGTACAACATAGCACATAAGTAAGACTGATCTTAAATAAGACTGACCGAATTATCGCAGAGATACTAAACATTGAAACGAACTTTCAATAGCATTGCTTACGTTATAACCAGTGTAAACTTAAATGTGTCACTATAGACATTCTTAAACCTAAATTTTCATTTCATTATAGCGTTTTATCAGATTCAGTGAAGATTTTATACCAAAATTTCTATTTCCAAAAATCTCACTTAACTGGGTTCGCCGAATCACCGAAAGCAGAAAAGAGCCTAAATGTATGCAATTAATTGAAGGTTAATGAAATTCCCTTTGAAACGTTTGCTAGAATATCGAGAAGTAAATGATGGAATATTAACCCTAATTCATTAAAGAGTTTTTCAATTAATTTTTCCAAAAGATCATTATAGAAGTAAAACGTTTTTTGTTGCTACTAAGGGATACAAATAGCATCAGGAGGATAAAATATTTAAAAAAATCATCATTTGTTTTTACATGGTGCACCACAAAGGATCAGAGCGTTACAATAGTTTCAATACGTCTTTATACTTGACTCCCGTTTGTAGACAGAGCGCCACTCCATGTACCGTCTGAAATTTGCAAAACTAATTGCTTCAGCCATCAATCCGTGCGCATCAGCCGAGCCGACAATGGTAACGCTACAACGCCACGACACAACCAAGAAACTTTTCCTATATTAGCATCAGGCAGGAGGATGTGTTGCCCCCAGTGTTCTTTCTTTTTTCAAACCTCTCCTTTATCGTCACAGAAAGAACTAAGCACGGCGACGGTGACGACGACATGCGGGCGAGATTCAGCTTCCGGGCCACCGTTTCAGAACCATTCGCGCATAACGCGTCGCCCCAGCCCAGCCAGTCGTTAGGAGTGAGCAATTACGAATTTCATGCGTCACTTATCAAAAGTTTCAGCATCGTCCCGCGTCTTCTGGGCACTGTGCGGGGGGATGTCAATTTTTTTGCACGTTCCCTTTACGCTCGCTGCCATTCTATGCAGAGGGGCACTCCACATTATGGCCGTGTTACGGGATAACATATATACCGCTCGTTACTCGTGGCTGCACGACATGAATCACTTCGATCGAGCCTTGTCACATGACTTCCGGGACACTTGTAAGGAGGGGGCAGTTGCAGCGGAGTCGTAGTCGGTTGGGCAGCAGTACGCATCTGCCAAGAGGGTTTTCCTTTCTTTCCACAAATCGGTGAGTGAAAACCCGTCTCACCGGGGCTTGGCGGGAGTTGTTTGTTATCTTCGCCCCAAGAAGATGGCTATAAAGCAAACGCATCACCTTAGTAAAAGCAGCCCTCTTCCCTTTCAATTTATGACCCAATAATAAGCAGGTGATGCCACCAACCGACCAACTGCCGCGCGATCAAGGCGAGGCAAAGATTTATGGTTTCGCAGTTTCGCGGAAAATCGAGGCTTGCCCAGGGACGAGTGCGTTCTCGGTTATGGAAAACATCATCGATACAAGCAACGTTCTTTTGGATGTGTTTCACGATGTTACTAAAAACGCCACCATAAAAGACACCGTTGCTGCCCGTAGCCAAATGCCAAACCCTTAACGTCCTCGCGGGAGAATGATCATCCTGTCTTCGGTAAAAAGGTAACGCAGGAGTTCATCAAAAAACAAAGTGCTACAACAACACTTGATGGTAGGCCACAAAGCCACAAACCAACCCCTCAATCAAACCCAAACCCAGCCCGACAGTGGTACCTTACCTTTCCGACCACAGCGGCTAGGGGGCGCGTACCTATATCCCTTTTTCTTTGACCCCGTTCGCCGGCTAATAGGCAGTTTAAATGTTTTGTTAAAATCTAAAGCGATTATCTGTTGCAGATAACATCGACCGACATCGCGATCATAAAACATCGCACAGGGAAGGGTGTCGTGCCTTTGTAACCCTAGTACCACAGGCAAGGGCCGAGAGGCGTAAGTAAGCGTTTTTCATTTTGTTGCTTTTCCAGCAGATGGATTCTACCCTCTTTTCGGCCCGGTTTGATGTATGTTTTGTGTGTTTAGATGAGATGCGTGGTGAACGTTGACTGACGAACGTTCGGACGGGTGGTAGCTCACCCCCTCCGAGGGGGAGTGTTTCGTTCGTGATTTCGTGATAAGTGTCAATAAAGCGGGCAAGGTATAATGGCTTGCTAGTACTTTGTGGACGAGCTACGTACTTGCACGTTTTGCGGTTAGTGGGAAAGGATACGTTGCACGCTCTCCTGTGAGGATGTGGAGTTGGTTGATAATGTCTTTAGAAAATGTTTTCATCATTTTTCTAGAATTTGTTGTTTTTCTGTTTTTGTTGCAAAGGCTTTGTGAATACAATCGTTTTCTTACCATAATATTTATGCATTTTACCTTTGTTGAAAATGCTCTGTTTGGTTGCAAATCTTATCTCAAATCACTGCACGCTTTTCATGTGCTGTTACTGTTGATAAAAAATATTTAAAGGATCTTTCGTTTGTTATCTACTTCTCCGTGATTCTCAAGTGATATGGAACTAAAACACTTCAAAACGAGTATTTTTTCTCAATAATATCTTTACTTACTTTAAAAATAAGCTATTTTTGAATACAAACACTTTTTTCTTTAAATGTTCTTATTCTTTTAATTAAATATAGTTTTAAGCTGGTATTATCATGTCACGTTTGAAGATTTGAACGAGTTTATTACTTTCCACATTTAATGTTGTTAATAGTAATACGGCCTGGCCGTTACTACTGAATAAAAAAAAGTTGTAAAGACGTTGTATTCTATTTGAACCGTATAACATATTTTACTGTAATAATTTATATCAGCATGAAATAAGATCAGGAGAAAACCTTCATTTTTGTTTCAATTTTGGTTTGAACCTTTTTATTTTGGTAAGTCACATTAAACGTTTAAAAATGTTTTGCTTTTTATTAAAAAAAATGAATAATCTTATTTAACTCAGCTATTTCAGAATTAAAAAATCTTGCCATGCATATTGCGTCAAATACAGATTGCATATAAATTAAAACTTATACTTGCTTTACATTAAAGATGGACGTTTCTTTGCTATTTATATTTAAATGTTTCTCATTGGCAATGAACTGCTTTCTCGTGCGCATAGCTAACAATCTCATTTCGAACACTTCAATGAAAAGATAATTTAGTCGATTAGATGCTTAGATAAGTCTTCAGCCCCATCAAATATTATGTCAAATAAGAAGAAAACTCCTTGCAGAATGGCTTTGTTTTTTACTAAAACCATCCTTTTAAGAATCTCTTAAACCGAACAATCTTCAAAGGTCACTGGAAAATATAATACCTTTTTGCGTAATTGAAAAACTAATTCAGGAAAGAAATAGCTAAAATTTTGAGCTTTAAAAATGCTTGATCAATGTTTGTAAAATTAAAGTATGTCTTAGCAAAAAACAGTTTCTATACTTATCAAAAATGTTCGTTTGTAAAAATAATATACAATTAAGTTTCATTCTACTTGCTTGCCAAACTACAAAAGCAAAGTTAAATGGTGATGTCTTCGCTGCGAGACACAGGTTCGATTAAGATTTGAACCTCGATTCTGTCTAGTGAAGTCTCCTCTACCACCGGACCTGCTTTTTCTATTTTACAATTGATCCTCGTTCTCATATTTTGAGCCTGGCTTTTATATGCAAAAAATTTTAAAATTCTAATAAAATATAACAAAGTGATTTTATTCATTTACTTAACTTAATTTAACTTTTGATAATACAATCTCACTGGCGGCTCAATCACCGAATCCGAGGCAAACGCTCAACCAAAGCAATATTTTGTTTCATTCCATTTGCTCACCAATAAACCGATTGTCCGACTTCTTTCCAGACGGCATTTATTGTCCTCCTAGCCACCCATTGCAACGCGGAAAGCTTGCGGGTAGCGTAAAGAAACGATTGAAAAATGCTGATAAATTGCAAGAAAATTTACAACCCTGTTCAAATCACTGATCGCTTCTTTAACCACTCTTTATGGGTCAGTAGAAAAACTAAAAGAAGTGTCTTGCCATCCAGTGGAAGTACTTCACATTGCACACGCAAACAGTTGCATTACTGGAGAGGCAAGCACTCTTTCAACGCTCACTACGACTAGAGAGCGTTTGCGGTACGATTGCCGTACACGATCGTCGCGTTTTCACGTCCGTCGCTCAGTCACCAAAATGCAACCCTTCCTAGCGGCTGTGTTCCGACTGCTCGTTGGATTGCTGAAGACCTGGCTAAATCGTGCCTGGCTCGGGCTAAGACTACCTTCCCCCAAGCACTGCTGTACAGTTACGATCGCGCCGGGGAAGGTACGTGGCCTTACGCAGCTGACAGCCAGCGGTAGACATTACCATACGTTCAAGGGCATTCCCTACGCCGTGCCTCCGGTCGGTTCGACGCTTCGCTTTCAGGTAAGGGTAAACACATTCATCGACGGTGCCAGTGCTGCTGAGTGTATTGTTTTGATGACACACCAAAACACCCTTTAAAATGTGTTTGTTTCCCCCTCTCTTCCTCTGCAGCCCCCGGTTCCGCTGGAATCGTTCGACAAGCCTGTGCTGGAGTGTTTCGTAGAAGGTAGCAAGTGTTTGCAGTACGATCAGATTCTCAATGTGCTGGTCGGTTCGGAGGATGGTCTGTTTCTTAATGTGTACACGCCGGAACTGCCGGGAGATGGCTCCTCCGAACTGCTGCCCGTGATGGTGTACATCCATGGTGGTGGGTTTCTGAGTGGTAGCGGCGATTCGTTCCTGTACGATCCGGTTCACTTTGTGGAGCAGCGCGTAGTGATCGTAACGTTCAACTACCGGCTTGGTCCGCTTGGATTTCTAAGCTTCCCGGAGGCTGGCATTGAAGGTAATGCTGGGCTGAAAGATCAGCTACTGGTGCTGCAGTGGGTCCAGCAGAATATCACCCAGTTTGGAGGAGATCCGTCCAATGTCACCCTGTTTGGGGAGAGTGCAGGTGCTAAGGCGGCCTATCTGCACTATCTTTCTCCCGTTTCCAGGTAAAGTATCAAGTAGCTTTAGCTGTTTGAAGAGAGTAATAGCATGTTATTTACAGGAAATACTTCCATCGAGTGATCTGTCAAAGCGGAGTCGCCTGCTCCGACTTTGCTCTCCAAGTCGTACCAAGTGGGAAGGCTCGCAAGCTGGCAATGTGTGTGGGTTTTGAAGGATCCTCCGATCATGAAGCGCTTGGTGAGATGATAGGCTAGGATCCTCTATTTAAAGATAGTGTTTTTCATGTAAAAAATTGACCCTTTCACAGCCATTCTATTGAACGCACCTGCCAAAGAACTGTTCAAACACCAGCTAGCCACTCTAGCAGACAGTGAACGTCACGAGGAGCTACAATTCCCTTTCCGTCCAGTCATAGAGCGTCCTCACCCTGGTGCCATCGTAGTCCAGCATCCGCTCGTAGCATTGCAAACAGAACTCGATCCTCCTATTCCGCTCATTACCGGTTGCAACAGTGGCGAGGGTATGGTAGCTCTCGCAAAGGCTCAGAAACATCTCGCCGAATACAACGCCCACCCGGAACGATTAATTCCATCAATGTTAAGCCGCTCACTGTCGATGGCCGATGCAAACGAGCTGGGCAAGAAGGTGAAGCAATTCTACTTTCAAACACGTCCCATCAGCCAGAACACCCTGCCAGAGCTAATGGATTTGCTGTCGGACAACGAGTACATCACGGCCACAG
The DNA here is from genome assembly GCA_000349105.1 of Anopheles epiroticus. Classification (NCBI taxonomy): domain Eukaryota; kingdom Metazoa; phylum Arthropoda; class Insecta; order Diptera; family Culicidae; genus Anopheles; species Anopheles epiroticus. The sequence continues at coordinate 10,082 of KB671481.1, read as the reverse complement.
TAACCGCGGCCGAGCTTGTGGCAAAGTTTCAACCGAACGTGAAGCACTACTGTTACTACTTCACACACGACGGTCGGTGGGGCAACATTAAGCGACTGCTCAACATGTCACACCTGCCGGGCGTTTGTCACGGAGATGATGTGTTCTATATGTTCAGCTCAGTGCTCAATGCAGCTCTTCCAGACGATGCGGATGAGGCTTTCGTGCGACGAGCTTTTGTGACGTTGTGGAGCAACTTTGCACGTACGGGAGATCCTACACCGGAGAGTGGGGAGCTTGGTGGTGGATTACCTTGCTGGGAGCCGGTGGATCCTTGCGAAGGGATGGACACCTTCAAGCTAAAGTGTCTGCAAATTGATCGTAGCTCGAAGATGGCGCAGAATCCATTCTTAAAGCGAAGTATCTTCTGGAGGGAGCTATTTAGGAGCTATGGTTACGGTTTTAGGAAGTTGCCGGAATAAGGATGGACGAAACTAAGCAGTCTTAATGATTCTCATCTCTAACGATATCTTCTTTATTCAATGTTGTATTAAGCAAGATACTCATAGCTAAGAATGTCGCATTATGCAAGTTGTAGTCGAGCGCGTCCATTTGTAATGCGGTTGAGTGGGAATAATTTATTCATAGTTCAATAAAAAAAAAGAATTTAAGTATATAAAATTTACTTAACTTCAAAGAAACCTAACGTATTTCAGCTCTTGCTTAATGATATTTATCAATTCCCTGTTTCTTATGTACTTAAGAATCGTTACAAAGTAGCGGCAAGAAATTGACTTACTATCAGCTAGGTAAATCTGGATTCAGGGGCACTAAAAACGGGTGTTAGTTGGGTAAATGTGGAAATAGTAGTAGATAATATTAAGACAAATAGATAATTGACAGCTTTGCAATGTCATGGAAAAACACTATTGCAAAGGCGTCTGGCATGCGGCCGCAGAATTGCATTTCAAGGGTCAGTTTGGATATTTGGTTGCTTTATACGTTGCAATTGTACTACTTTGTAATGCTTGGAACTGAAACATCTTTAAATTTGCTTAAAACTAGCTTAACAGCTTACTTAGTAGATAGTACTCAGTTCACAGTATTTCTGAAGGGTTTTTTTGTTCCATTTTCTTATTTAAATGAGCTGATCTTAGAGGTGTAACAATCAAATAATTGTTATTGTCATTAATTTAAACTAAGTCAGGATTCAACCAGGTAACTTTAAACTTTATAGATGCTGATGAGTGTTTTAACGAGTATGGCTAAATACTGGGAGCGTGGCTCTTTTCGATAATTCAAGCAAAACGTTTGAATCCCTTCTTTTCATCATTTATACATCTGGATCCAAAATATTTCCTAATAAATGTTTCAATCAGTTGCTTTGATTTCTCCATCGTGGTTTCAGGCAAAGTACATTCTTGTTATCAGAGAGAAGAACATGCATTATTAGTCAAGACCTGCTATGCTACATAAGCGGTAACAATTTGTTACGTGTAGGTAGAACGTATGGGAATGGAATAATGCCAGACCTTGTTAGAGAGGTATACACCTTTATTATCACAAGACCATCAAGTTGACCCAAACTTTAAAATGAGTTTCTTGGAACTTTTCTTTTTTGAGTTATCTTTTCCAAAATGGTTAATAAAGTTTTTGCAAAATGGTCAATTGAGCATAAAATTGAAGAGCAACGAAACATGCAAAAATGATGTATCGACCTCATTTAAATGTATTTAAATCAATTTAAATCTGGATGATCAAATACTTTATCGATTTTTTTTATTCGGTAGTAACGGCGTATTGCTATTTAACGTTTTTTTATAATTTTCATAAAAAGTAAATTCTCAAAGCTGATCGATTTCGGTTCGCTAAAAATGGTTTTAAATTGATAATTGATGATCATTTCTTAAGATCTTGTACGGCTACTTCCTGATGCACGCTTACGTATGAGAACAAACGATCGTTTACAAGATCGTTTACACTGCATTCAAAACAGTTGCTATAAGAGATTTTGCACAAGAGTTCGTAAAAAATTATGCAGGTTCATCCAGTTTAAATTTAGTATGAATATTTTCTGATCAAACTTGCACCATAGGATCTAAATGAAACTCAACTAAAAATTTGAAATATTACCAAAATATTGATGAAACGTGATTTTATACCATTTTTCAAAGCTAGTGTATATCGGAACCGCGTGTTTCGAGTAATGTATAATTGAATATCTTGCAATAAATGGATACACTAACTTAAAGCAAAATTCGAAACCAATAAGTGATCCGGTAGGTACTTGACCATTTTGTACCCATTTTGTACCCAAGAAGTATGCCGCAGTAACCTGTAACAGGAAACAACAGGAAGATTCCCCGGAAGATCACATAATACGATGTCGAAACTGCTAACAAGTGGAACATTCATTTATCCAACATTCAAACATTTACATTAACACTTTGATTACTTAGCACTTTGATTACTCGCGTAAAGAAAAACTTCAGGTTTTTGTAGGAAATAATAATACTTCTACTGCTACTTTGATTCCAGTATACCATCATAAAAAAATCTGTAGCTTAACTTTTTATTTCTAATTAAGATTCTTGAGATTAAGATTCTTGTTTCCCTTTTCGCAGGGTTACCTATCCTGCTATGGATACACTAAGTCACAGCCCCCCAGGTACGAAGAATTAACCATCGTGCTATGCAATCCTTTCAAATGAATTAAAAATTCTCTTTATAAGATGACTTGATCAGAACGTGGTCCTCAGCTACACTTATTCTGAAGCAATGCGACAAGCGTAAGGGAAAAGTTTGGAACACCTTGCGTTAGAGCAACCAGCATGTACCTCTAATGTTCCGATCCCCTCTTTATCCATGAATTTGTTAGTAATTACCAACGACATGTTTGCTTCCATGTAATATCAGTCATTAGGGAGTAGAAGAAAAAATGCGACAAGAGCTGGGCTCCGCTTACACTCGCAAACATACATTCCAGAAACGGTTACTGCATCGGTCACTCGATCGGAGCTACTCAAGCAGCATGAAATGCATTTTTCACCTCCAATATTAAATGCCGAATATAAATTTCATTTTCCGGTACGGTCTTGTCACTTGCGCCCGAAACTGTCACTAGAAGCGAAGCTAAATTATCCTCCTATTCTAATTTCGCGATCAGTTCTACTTCATCGCGCAAACGGACCTGATCCCGGGCTGGGTGGGTTCCGCGTTGGTTTCGGTTCGTTTTTACTGTGACACAACCATGCTGCTGACCAGGGCACGTGTTTTGTACGACTTTGCGTGCGCCCTGTTGCACATTGCGTACGGGCTGGTGCTGTTCGTGGTGCACCACCGATGGATACGCTTTTGGCCACCGTCCGTCCGGCCGGTGGTGAGTGTGAGGCAGGGTAAGGTGCGTGGCGTTACCTCGA
>KB671480.1:158171-227330 GCA_000349105.1 Anopheles epiroticus | reverse complement strand
AAACTGTCCTAGTTTATTGCTGCGTTAAAAAAACAACCGTCGCTTTCTCTCACTTTTAGACGCTGAGTGAGCTGCTTTCCGGCACTGCTCGTTGACCCCAACGCAGACGATCGAGGCGAAATAACGAGGGCGCCCTCTGTTGTGGGTTTCGCACGCTCTCGCACGGTGCGATGTCGAGTTTCGCAGCAACACACAGTTTGAAAGGAAAAGATGCAAGCAAGCAAGGCGCCAAAATGTTAAGCGATTTCCATCTTAACGAATTAAGCTGATTAACAACATGAGTAACCGAAGTAACAGCAGCAGTAGGCCAAAGTAGCGCCAAAGTATTGCAGGCAGCCGTTCCCCGCGACACTAACCACTGGGCAAACGGCAAGCAATCAGTGCAACGTGGCAGCAATAATGAAAACGGTTTGGTGTGCCATCAAAGATCAGTGAAAAACGTTTTCCATTCCAAATCAAACTGCAACGCGATTGCTCATGGGCTGCATTTATTTCGATCATCTACTAACTGAGACTCGAAACATTATATGATTGAAATAATTTTGAAACCGTTTACAGTGTGTTGGGCAATTGTAAACGATGTAATAGGTTGTTATGTCAATAGCGAGTTAAATGGATTACTCCTTTAGCCTTTCATTTGACCTTAACTATCAAATTCTTGTAATTTACCAGATAATTTCCACAGCCTGTCGGTTAACCTAAATTACACATTTCAAATGTTTTGTCCATAAAGCTACAGGTCGAGTTAAATGATTAATATGAATTTTTTATAAACGATGGATCGTGATACTAAACTATTTCAACAGTCTTCCGTCCACCCTCCCTAAAGTCGAGAACATGTACAATTGTGACGCCATACTTGCACGATCACCTAGCAACAGTATCCAAACTTCTTGGCAGGGGGAAAAAAAATACAGACAGCCCCGTTTGGTCGGAGAAAAGTTTTGCAACCCGGCAAACATACACAAACTCACCTCCCAATTACCCACCGGCAACCTATGCGTCACAGACACTGTGCACAGGCACACATGTGGCCAGAGGCAAGTGTACGGTACAATTGTAACGGATTCAATTGTGTACAATTTGGCCACAACTGGGCAGTTGGGTTCGGGTCGGATGTAATGTGCCTGCCGGGTGGCTTTTAAGTGGGAGAAAAATGGTCGTACGGTACACAAGTACCTCACTGTGGGGTATTGGACAGGGTGTAGAAATTCTACGTAATGTAATATTGTAAAATTGTCATCAGTAAAAAAAAAACTAGTCATCATCATATAGAACTCAATAGTTGTCTAGGTCCCCAATGATCTTTGTTAATGCTTCAAACTCACACAAGCCAGTACACCCTCTGCTAATGCTAGTTCGTGGGTGGCCGTCGCTTTGACGATGATGCAGAATGTAAAAATGAGTAATGATACTTGAAAATTCCGCTTCACTAACGCGACATGGCACGTCTTATTCTGTAAGTGTTGAGCGACGTTAGATGAGATAAGTGAGCAGTTGATGAATGATACACATTTCGTCACTATATTGCATGCTTCCTCTCAATCATGATGCTTTTTGTTTCTTGTGGTTGTAAGGTGGTACTACTCTTGTATTTATACCAATACTTGAATTTTGTGTGAAACAAAAAGCGCCTATAATTCGTTTCGATTTCGTGAGAACTCTGTTCCCAAAACTACAATCTACTAACAAGCGAACAAGTGCTATCATTGCCAATTGAGCTGGTAAAGCAAAACAAAACAGCTCAAAGGGTCTAATTATTCAAAACGACCAATTATATATGCCTACTGTTTCTCTTTCCTCGCCATACTACCAACACTAGTTGAGCGCTTTTATCTTTAACTGCTACCCTGTTTCTTCAGGTGCAAATCGTTAAGGGCAACCGTCGTCCGGTTGAGCAGTAGCTCTTCCGGGGTATTGTTTCTTCGCACGGTGTCATAATAAGTTGCTCGCCTAGCCCGTTATCTAACACTTCACCCCGTCATGTGCAATTGTGGCGATGGTTTTGCTCTGCTTGCTTTGAATGCACTGTTGGTTGGTTGCTGTTCCTCACATCTCACAGTTTTAGTAACATTTTCTCTTTCCTTCTTCTCGTTGCGCAGGTTTTGCACCGACGTTATTCAAAATAGGAACCCCCCCGTTTGAACAATGAAGGGTTGGTTTGACGCGTTCCGCGATGACGGAGCGCCAACGCTTTACTCGTTCTCCAACCGAACCCCCGTCACGGGCGATGTCTCCATCGTGGCGGTTTGTGTGATGTTCGCCACGGTCTATCTGGCGTTTCTGGTCATTTTTCCTGGCGTAAGGAAGCAGGTAGGTAGCTGATAGTTAATATGATTTCATACACACCAGTACGCATCAAGCCTCTAAGTCCTAAGTACCTCTAAGTTAGAAGTTGTTGAAAGAAAATCATATGACGAGATATTATAACCAATTAGAGCCTAGTGTATTTCTTTACAGTTACTTTAAAGCTGTTTCAAGTAAAATTTATTCAATGTTATCTTTAAACAGGTATAGTTTTTCCTAACATTGATCAGTATTCTCTTGTTGAATGTTTGTAAATTCGTTTTTGAATGTTTTTTAACATGCAAATTCATCAAGTAAAAATCAACTGTTATTATTTTTTTTTTATTCTGTAGTGACGGCCTGGCCGTATTGTGAACTGTTATTTTTATCAAAACAAAAAAAAATCGTTTTAGACTTAATGTTCAGTCAATGTTAATTTATTAACAAACAAATGCATGGTGCTAAATTACTACAGATTCAGTCCATTTTGAACAGAAAAAAGAAACCTCAGGCGAATCATATTGTTTTTGTTTGTCTTTTGTTGTAATTAACGTACCTGTAATATAACTAATAAAGATTTACAGGCATGCTATTAGATTAATATATACCAAGATTTCATTAACATCAATAGTAGTTTTTTATTCGGTAGTACTGGCCAAGCCGTATTTCTTATCCATAGCATTTTTAATTTCCTACAATTAAAGTCTCCCATACTTAGAACAAAAATTAATAAATAATTAAAATCGATTCTCTGTAGTTAGCTATATTGATTAGAAAGATATATTTTTAAGTTAGATGTATTGGGACAGTAAAAACATTGAGGCAACATTTTTAAAACTATTAGTATAATATATTTGCTGCGTTAAAGAGAGGATATTCAGTCATATTTAAAACTATTAGTATAATATATTTGCTGCGTTAAAGAGAGGATATTTGCTGAGTTAAAGAGAAAGGTCTCAGTGCGCGTTTCCGCAACATTTTCACAGACCCAGTGACATGATTCGTACAAACTAGAAAACAATACATAAAAGTAAAATCTATTCAAGACTGTGATTGTTGAAATTTCTCGACCAGAAACATCTACAAAACTCTCAAAATATACTAACAGCAACAGAGACTAGTAAGTGCACTTGACAGCAATGCTACAGTAGCTGTATGAATTTCTGCTTCTGCAAATAAGCTTTTTAATTGAATGGTTTTTTAAGAAGCGTTTTGTTCACTTAAAACGTAAAACGTTAGTGGTATCTCTAAGTAAAACAAGGCATAAGAAAATCAGTGAGATGAAGCACAGTCGTCTCAACGTTGCAATGTACGCATGGCCACGTTTAAACCACCATGTGTTATCGTGATTCAATATTTGTACTTGTAAAATGGCTCCTTACCAAAAGGTAAACATTTCGTTCGACAGCTTCGCGCTATGGCAGTGCACGATCTCCTCCACAATGTCTGTCTTTCGCTCGTACACTTCCCGCGCGGTTCCATGACCAGAAACTAACGCAAAGCGCGATATTGCACTAACGTGTTTGGTTGCACTAGCTAAACAACCGTTGCGCTACACACTTCACGGTGGTCCTCAAGTGCGCCCATTTTTGGAAGATATTTTAATGGGTTTAATGAGATGCGGCATAAATGCATGTCGTGAAATTATTATTGACCGTAGCGGTGCGTTGCGTCCACGACCGTTCCTTCTGGCTCATTTAGCATTACCGAAGGGTGTCCGATCGATCTCGTCCCGGGCCGGGTTGCGGCAAACCACAGAGTACAGAAGGAAAGCGCGTGAATTTCGGCACGTTATGATCAAACCTTGCACCGCTCGGCCACCCGCATTGGTCCCGCACTGACCGACAGTGTCGATCACGCTGCAATACGGCCGGTGCTGGTGCGGTTATTTGGTGGACCCAGCAGCGATTCGGTGATTGATTGATGGCCAATAAATTGATGTTTGCAAACATTTGTTAACATAGAAAGTCACGGGCATGCGTTCTGTGGATTTTATCGTTTCGCTTTTCCATCTTTCCATTGATCTGATCTCTTCTCGCATCGGGTTAGCCGGGGTCCGGGTGCAGGTTAACTACTGCTTACTGGCGTTTGCACTAAATTGATCGCTTTGGTTGATTTATTGCACGATTAGTAGCTGCAAACGAGAAACATACGGGTTAAGTGATTTATTTGTACCAACTGCGGGGTGGTACCTCTAGACGGACGTGTGTGAGGTAGCTATATTTATTAATTTGCACCCTAACGTAAACGTATCCTATGCGTTTGCAATTAATAACATTCCGAAAGTATACCCTTTTAATTGATTTATATTTAGCCGATGTATGATTAAAAACGAATATCAAATTATAGATAAAATTAATGGAGTTTTTAATTTATTTACAGAAATTTACTACCTTCACTACCGTTACCTTAAGTCTGTTTGTTGGACTAGTCATATTAGGTAAGTACGGTAGCATAAAAGAACAGGCTATGTAGATATTCTGTTTTCAAAATAATCATAATAATCAAAATCATTGAACGGAAAGCAGGGGCTTTTATATGAGACATCAGGTTTTCGTTTTCTTCTGCTTTTTCTAAGCTCTCCTCTTTTTAAAACGCTTTTTAATCCAAAATTATTTGAACTTTTTATAAAAAATATTTTAATAGATAAATTTTCAAATTTTGGTAGTGCTAAAGAAACACTGCTGCACGGCAAAATATTTTCTTGAACCTTCTCAAATACTACTTTTCTGTAAACAAAATATTGAAATTTAAATAGGAAATATACATAACAGTACCGAAAAACATTAAAGACTGTAGAACACTGAATCTCAAAAATGTCGAAAAATATTTAATAAAAGCATCACATCTATTAAACAGATTAGGGTTTGCTCGAAATTCTTAGCACCTAACTTACACGAATTTCGCTTGAAGCTTTTATCGCCAAATTGTACTTATTTAACACATGGATCGTCAAATGGAATTTTGAGGAAATTTAAAAACCTGTAGGAATATAAATTTGCACTGAAAAAGTGCATCAAAATCGTATGAAATAATGTATAAAAGAGCTAAAACAATAATTTTGAACTGAGTTCCGTAAATGAAGCGGAGCCTTGACTGCTTGTTACGCATTTTTGTTTATCGCAGAAACAACCTGTGCTTCGATTTTATCGTGGAGAGTTCTAGTTTTCTAGCCATGCACACAATCATGTACAACTTTTTTACCTTTTCATTTGTACTATTTACCTTCCTCGTGCTGTTACTCTCCCACAGATTCTGCTGTAAGCGTGGTAATGAACTAACAGATTTTCTGTGAATCATCGCCTTCTTCTAGCCATGGTTAAGCATTAAGCATAAAACGATCGTCACTTCCTTCGTGACGTTTCAGGTGGTGCACAACATTCGCCACCAATGGACAAAGATACCATCGCTTGCTATGCTTAAAACCGTTTCCACCGTTTCGCTTAGCAACTTTATTCTATGCCCGGATGTGCTCTAAACCTTTGTCGGGAGTTTATGTCGTTGTTTTTTTCTGGTGACTCGAACGAGTCACCCGGTTTTTTGTTCATATTCTCTCTTGAGGTTTTTTTCCACTCAAAAGCAACACTCAAAAGTTGTTGCCGTTGTTAATGAGCTAAAATAAAATCCCATCGAGCGGGTGGCGGAGAGGAAACGGCTGAATTGGGTTCGCGAAAAACAAAACAAAAAACACACACATACATTTTGCCAAAAGCGACTCATCAGCGAGTGTTAAGCCGCGTTCTTCTCCCATTTGCCGGGACCGGGTATCGACGGACCGGAACAATCAGCTTACAATCGCTACCGCGCAGAATGTGACCATTTCCGCAGCCAAGGTCACCCGGCACGGCACTAAAACCACTAAACGAAGCTAACTAAGATCTTAATTCCTCGTCTCTTCCTTGTGCGTTTCTGCGTCTGTTGCTGCATCACGTGGCCCCGACACATCCACCGCACCAGTAAGTCGCCTTGGCTCCGGCTGGCATGTGGCCCAATCGACGATCGTTGCACCGTACCGTGCATTCTCGCGGGAGAAGCTGCCCGCCCGTATCGGTGCGCACATTGGCCTGATGCACATCAACATCACACTGACGGCGCTACCGCTCGGGAACTGGACACCGCCGGACATTGATTTCAACGAGCGATTCAGCTGGAATCAGGCGAACGATATGGGCAACTCCTACCGCGATGCACTACAGCGCGGGCTCCCCTACCCGATACTGACGGTCGCCGAGTACTTCAGCCTCGGCCAGGAAGGGTTCGCCTGGGGCGGCCAGTACCGGGCCGCGGGCTACTATGCAAGCATCCTACTGTGGTACTGTATCCGCGAGTGGAAGCGAGAACCGTTTCGGCGTGACATTACAATTTGCAATGCTTCACTTTCTAGGGCATCGTTTGCCGCCTGGCTCCTGATGAATCTGCTGCTGGTCGCGGTGCCTCGCTACGGTGCCTACACGATGACCCTGACCGGAGCGCTGCTGATAGGGGCCAGCATCGGCTACAGCTCCATGCTACCGAAGCGACCGCTGACGATCGTTATCGAAGGGGCGCGAATCGATTTCCATCTGGGGTGGTGCTTCTATCTCGTACTCGTCGCTGGTAAGTTCCCCCTTTCTAGAATGGCCACCGCTCCGACCCTGAGTGGCCCCGTTTCACCAGACTCATTTGTGTGCCATTGTGTTGCCTTTTTTTCTTTGCAGGAGTGTTATGCTTCGCGATCGGTTTAGTCATCTCCATCATTGATCTTGTGTGGCCCCATCGCTTTTCCACCATATTGGAGGTAAGAGTGCGCTTGAACGTTTTTGAGCAATTCTAATCAAACACTTACTTGCTGCTTTGCATTTCAGGTATACTATGACACGCCGTATGACCGGCACGTGATTCTGGAAGAGTCTCATGACGTTAGATATCGCAAGCGCAACAGCAAAGGCCTGGAAGAGCCACCCGGTCTTGGATCTCGCATCCTGAGGTAATTAAATCCAACTCGTTTGCGGGTCTGCAGTGGTATTCATTTCATTTTCCCATTATTTGCTTGCAGACGTCTATCCTCAAAGACTCGCGATCAACATACCGATAAGATGGGCATCGAAAACCGTGGATTCCAACACGACGTACCCAAGTCGCCGTGGCGTTATCCGTTCCGGCGGGCACAGCAAACGCCTCCGCAAGGTATCCAGCGTACGATTTCGCAGGACTCCACCTCAAGCATTGCATCTGCCGCTGCCATGTCACAATCCCTCCACAAAGTGGCCCTCTCGCGCATGCTACCGTAAGGAGACAGCTCATGTTCGTTATCGTTGTCACCAATTTTCCTCACACTTTTTTCCTTCAAACTTCTCAGGAAACCTCCACTGGAACGTACGCGGGAAATTTCCAACTGGTAGAACCAGACACAGCGCCATCTATTGTCTCTGGATAGTGATCGCATAACGTGGAGAGATACAGCGTGTCCCATCGTTGTGCGTGAATGGTCACTTTGTGATATTTGTAAGAGTTTACGCAAACCTCCCGCATCTGCAATGATGGAGGCCGAGTATTTTTAATCGGTAACCTTTTAAATGCAAAAACAAACCTTGATCATTAATCCCTACTAGCCAGGCTAACAGTGCGGACGGCAACAAATTAGCCAAGCGGCTAACCCGTGCAAGCGGGGACGGTTGTGTACGGAGTTTGATAAATTTTATTCTTAGTCGTGAAAGTTTTAAAACTAGGAACAGGGATGGATGATAGGAGCTGCAAAACAAAACCGACTTGACGCATTCATTTATGAGGAAGCAACGTGTTATCTAGATTTTGCTACACGCGATGTGATTAAAGAAAAGGTAATAACGCAAAGCATATTAGAAGCGGACCGAACGAGGGCAGATCAATTTTAAGTTATTTATTGTTCCTGTACCAGTGTTAGCGATGTAGCAGTTTCAGTAATGCGTAGCACAACGCGAAACGAGGCGCTCATAGCGCCGATCTATATGTTAATCATTGCATTGTAAGACCGTATTGGTTTGCTTAGTGATGTAAGGAAGATTGTACACAACTACTACTTGACGAAAAATCTGTGACAAAGCAAATGGACAAAGGAAATAAAAGTCAGATTTGAACTTCTAGCTATACGTGTGTATTTTACGACTTGCTTTTTAATCACTGGTTCGAAAAAATTGTTTAAAAAATTGTTATTTATGAAAGCTGCATCAGTTGTGATTTCAAGGTTGTGGACAGTGATTTATTTATGCCCAAATCATTACGATAAAGTTATGGAATGAAGTACTATACTAGATATTGTAATCGATAAATTATTTAAAATGCAACCTATAAACGTTTTGAGTCTATTTTAAATATCTCAATTTCAATTTTAGCAACAAGTTTTTTTTATTTGACAATAAGTTCAACGGACTTATGTCTAGTTGAACATTTGATTGAACTAAAACTTATTCTAAGTTGCCCTGGTACTCCATCCCAAAAAAATATATCTTCGAATGTAGAAGTGCTTTTATAATACTCATGCAAATGGCTAAACTCATTAAATGTTTCACTCATGGCATATTGGAGGAGCATTATTATCAAAAATGATAGTGGTACCTATAACCCTAAGCGTGTTTCGCAATCTGAGAGCATTTTCAGAAGCATACATATTTATTTCAAACCAAAACACAAATCATTACACTTTTTACCATTTCCTGAAATTTGTCAACAAATAAATATTATTTTCAAAAGAAATCCTAACCTTTAGCTACACAGTGGAAAGAATACATTAAAACTGTGGAATTATCGCGTTACTATGATGTAGTAAGCAGGGATCTCAAATCATCTGAGGGACGTTTAAGCTATCCAATAATAGCATGATTTACATCCTATTTAAAAAAATATTTTGTTAGGTTTTCTGTATTACCTATAGGCTTTTTTAATATCCTTAACATTAAAATGTAGATTGTATAACAATTTTAGATGCTCAAAAGCAACATAAAATATCATTTGAGATAAGGGCGAAAAATACTTTGCGAACCACACATTTTTACTCTCGCAGACCACATTTTACGATGCTTGAAGACCTCTGGTATATAGGACGAATATACGAAACCTTTTACACCGTTTTAATCTCATTTCTGTGGGACTGATTATTGCATTACAGAATCGCTACTTTAAGTTTAACATACTTAAATACATTTATTCCACGGTCCAAGTCTTGAACTTCTCATCGTCGGCTTTAAACTGTGTTGCGAAAAGGCCGTGAAGCGCCTGAAAGTATGAATTATGGTATATCTACAGCGTATGGTGGTCAAGTCCGTACATCGAAAATGTGCTTCTTTGTCGATCGTAACACCATATTCGTAACCTCATCGTAATCAACATTATTTACATTAGATGTAAGTAGAGTATCATTTCGTTTGAAATGATTTTCGGACATGAAAACAATCTCACATTTTATGGACAACCAAAAGAAACTTTAAATGACGAATGGGTAGACATGGGACCTGTTGGTGTTCATGTGCTACTGCTGTAACGGTTTTTTTCGGTTTCGGTTATAAAGAAAAGACCGTATAGTTCGAGTACTCATGTATGCCTCTGAGACATGGAATCTGTCCAAATCTGACGAAACTCTCTTAGCCACTTTCGATTTCGGAAGATGCTAAAGAGGATTGTTGGCCCCATACGTGAGGAGGGATAAAGGAGGAGCCGATACAACGACGAGCTGTACGAGCTGTACAACGATCTCTCCTTTGTGCAGCGGATTAAGCTCGTCCGGCTCCGGTGGGCTGACCATGTTATACACATGGACCCGGACGACCCAGCCCGTAAAGTCCTTTTAGGACGTCCACATGGACAGAGGAGTCAGGGTAGGCCCAAGCTGAGGTGGGAAGATGGCATAGAGGATGACTTCGACTTTCATCTATAAATTAGGACAATGAACAGATATGTTCTCGAAAAGAGAAGTATAGCAAAAAATGGTCCAATACCAGAACATGAACTCATCTCGATTATAATTGTCGGAACTGGAGACCCTGTAAACACTGCTGCGATTCGTTTTACCGCCAATTCGGTGATTGAACTAAGAGCGTTATAAGTGGCTTATTGTGTATAAGTGGTAGACAATTGTGTTTATCAAAACGCGCATTGTTTAAAACATGTGGACAGTTGTGTTTTACAGTGGAAATCCCTGTAATACTGCTGGTACAAACAAGAAGCTTATACCTAAATTTAAAGAACCCTATGTGATACACAAGCGTCTTTCACGGGATCGCTATGTTGTTCGTGACGTTGATGGTTTCAGGCAAAGTCAGATACCGTACGAAAGTATTTTATAATCAACCAAATTAAGATCATGGATAACAGTAGACATTGACCCGTTATCAGATAACCCTAGCAACACTGGTGAGGCAAATAGAGGTCAATTTTAGAGTCAGGAACGGCCGAGCTGTAAGACAATACATATACACCTAGTAAACCACATCTGTAAACCTTGTGTTTCTGTTGCTAGTCATTTGAAATATCTGGGCTGTGAATCGCGTATATCGAATATAGCGGAGATATGCCATAATACTTACTTACTTATCGGGCGCTACAACCGCTTCGCGGTCTTGGCCTGCTGCAACAAACTCCGAAACCGCTCACGGTCTCGCGCCGTCATCTGCCAATTCGTTATCCCGCGTTGTTTGTTGTTGTAGTAGTATACATAGATACCTGACTCCACTACAGCCTGGATATAAAACATTAATCTTCAAGCGTAATCTTCAAGCGTCATGAAAGACATGGGATATTCAAAAAATTTAGTTTTGAATGTCCCCCGGCCTTGATGGAGGACGCCTCAACGCCATCCTCCCACATTAGCTTGGTTCTACCACGCCTCCTCTGTCCATGTGGACGGCCTAAGAGGACTTTACGGGCTAGGTGAATGCCATAACAGCCTTGGCTAAGCCCCCCAACGGGCAAAGTCATAAATTTTTGAGTGAATTAGATCACTCACCCTGAACGGGCTCCGATGGAAGTCCATAGTCCATTTATGTGAAGGTTCATGCATAGTTCCGTAGGTTTTTTATTTTTAATACATTGTGGAATATTAGGTCTTAATGAAAACACAATAAATAAGTAAACAATAATGTTCAAGAAATAATTTTCAAATGTGTATCTTACTATGAAGCTTATTATCAAATTTATAAGTTCCTTTTATTTACGTTGTAAAGCAGTTTATCAAATTGTCATATATAAAGAAAATTTTCTAAAAACAAATTAATATTTGCTTCTTCTGCTCCGAATAATACTTCAGGTCTTGAAGTCAGAGACTGAGCACAAGTTTTTATAAAAAAAACTTCAAACTTATGGGCTTTACTTCACCAAGAAAGCAATTGGTTAATTAAATTAATTATCATACATTATAAACCA
The DNA here is from genome assembly GCA_000349105.1 of Anopheles epiroticus. Taxonomy (NCBI): domain Eukaryota; kingdom Metazoa; phylum Arthropoda; class Insecta; order Diptera; family Culicidae; genus Anopheles; species Anopheles epiroticus. The sequence goes on along the minus strand of KB671480.1, from coordinate 215,672 downwards.
AAAAAATCCTCAATTGCCTTCATCTTCTATTCTAACATGCACTTCTTCATCTAACACGTACGATTTCACTTGGCTGGGATGAACAGGCGGCATATCTGGCGTTACCTTTTGCGTTGAAACATAAAAGCACCAAAATGATACCACCATTCTTTCGCAAATTTCGCAAGACACGTTCACTCGCTGCATTAATTTGGCGAAGAGGGTAACTCAAATCACTCATATAGATGGAATTGTGGTCAAAACGCATGAATTTCACTCAAAAGTGCATTATTTTGTACGTTGGGCCATTTGTACCTATTGCAACGGTTGTTTTGAATTGGTCCTCCCATCAAATGTTTATTGGGTAGCGATTGAAAAGGCCTACTCAATATTGCTACCTGTGCCGCAAAGTGTCAAACAACTTCACCAATCAGGCATCATTGTGCACCACAGCAACAAAACAAAATGCAGTCCAGTTTAAAACTCTCGATTTACTTACGCAGGTGAACGGGAATGTGGTGCATTAAATTGTGAAACTTGTCGGGAAAAGTGTATTGCATGTAATCGTCCACTGCACGGTAGCTTGTGTCCCTCGTGCCAAGTGTTCTACGCACGGCAGTTGAACACAAACTCAGATCGAGTCACATTACGAGAAGAAGACAACGAAGAAGATGGTTGGTTTTGATTTGTAGTAAGTGAGCTGCGTGTGCCGCGTCGCTCCTTTGCCGTTCCGTTTTGCATAACATTACCTGCGTACGCGCGTACGCGCATCGTCGTCGTCCGTAGTCGTGTACGATTAAATTCTTCCGTCAATTGCTAGAGAAACCATTCAATTTGGTGCGGCCAGATCTGTTGCCGTGTGTCCGTGCTTGGTGCCGTTCTCTATGTGTTTTTTTTTTGTGGTGAGCTCGTTCAGTTCGTCAGTTCGTCAGTTTGGTGCTGTCAGTGGAAGCGGCCATCGCCCTCCACCGCCGCGGATGAATGGTGATCGTGCGCGCCTCTGCTGCCTACGATCGAGAAGAAAGTGGCGACGCGATACGTTGTCTGGCTGTGTGTGTTCGTTTGATAAATTTAGAGAAATCGTCGGCGCGGTTGCTGGCGGTTTGTCCGCAAAGTGGCACAGGCACAGGAAAGTGACCGAAAGCAAAAGCACAGCCGGACAGCAGGTGCCCCCAAAGTGCTTCCGTGTGCTTCTCCGGCAGTTCTGATGATCCAGCAGTTTAAAAACGGAAAAATATCGCTCGCACTGAGGCGGAAAAAAAGAAGCTAAAATGGAATGTATGCGGTGCCTCTTTCTCTGACGTTCCGAGTGTGTGTGTGTGTGTTTGTGTGTGTCCCTTTTGCAATCGACCGTAAAACCTTTATTGGGAGCTTTTTTTTATTAAAAAAAAAGCACAGTGCATCCACATCGTGGCGGCGGGCGGCCAGTCAACCAATCTAAACCAGCCAAGCTGCAAGCTGTCTGCGTGTCACTCTCGGCTTTTGGGCTTTGGGAAATTGCTCCCCCCATAGTCGGCGGTGTCGTCGTCGCCGCCGTGGAGCCGTGCAGCCGTAGCGGTCGCGCTCAAATGCTGTCGATGTTGAAAGTGAAGCAAAAATGAAGTGTAAATGCAATGCCGCTGCAATCGCTGTCGTGTCAAAAGTGGGCAAACCCATCCAAGTAGCATCGCCACTGTCGTCGTCATCAGCATCGTCATCGTCATCGCCGTCTTTGTCGGTGGTGTTGCCAGCATCAATCCTGCACGCCGGCGTCGGCAGCTCAAGGAAAACGCACAGGCGCTGGTGCGTACGGTAGCGACCGACCGATTTTCTGTGCCCTCCGCCTGCTCCCGAACGCCCTGCACATGCACCGGGCAGCGGTCAGCGCATTCGCTCTGTAGTGGTGCAGTGGTGTGCAAATGCACCAGTAGAATCCGTCCGGTGCGGTTCGAGGTGTTCTTTACCTCCCCCCTCGCAGCAGTTCGATTCGTTTTAATTCGTTACGAATTATGGTGATTCGTCAAGCCAAAACTACACGACGATAGTGCATGGTGCACTTGCGCTGGCCACGGAAAAGTATTATTAAGCCTGCAGCAAACCCCATTCGATGCCATTTGCAGTGAAGTTAGTGGTGGAAGGTTAAAGTACGTGCGCGTGCGCGCACATCCGTGTCCCCTTCGGTGTGTTCCGTCATCGCGTGTTTTTACGATCCAATCCGATCACAGTGTGCCTGCGTCAACGGTCAGGGGGCGTGTGGGTGTAAAAGGGGGACCTGCAGGCGCGGCAACGACGCCACCACGCCAGCCAGCCCACCGGACAAGGAACGGCAAGCACAACATTCTAATAGGCGGCCGTGTGGTGCAGTGGGTGTACAACCTAGCAAAAGAGTTATCAAACAACTAACGAAAAGTGATACAATTCAACCCGAGAGGCCTTCAAGATGCCGTTCCGACTGAAGCTGAAAAAATCCCGCCACTACAATGTCATGTCCAAGAGTCTGTTCGTCATATCCGTCGACCATCTAGGTGAGTAAGAGCGTTCTAACGCAGCTGCACACAACCCTAATTAGATTTCTCATTTTCATCTGCGAGAACGAGCGGTAATTTAACCCCACCACGTTGCTTAAGAATGCAGGTGGAATTAGATATATTGTTATTCGCGTCCAACGGTTTCATAACATTTCCACTCGCCATCGAGATGCGATCTGGATTCGACTATTGCCTTTCCTAAAACATCCGGTCTCCGGCTTGGTGTAGTGCTCGTCTGCACAAATTCTGTACGATCGTGGGTCGGCGGAACTATGTCCAGCAGCGTAACACACATGCTCTCTCGCTCTTCCTTCAGCCGGGGGTAACGATGCGCACCCCCCTCCCGAACCGTGGGGGATGACATTCCACGACGCTGAATAACAAATAGAGTGTCTCGTCAGTGTATAATATTAGTGAACTTGGCTCACCCGCGTCGTCGCCTACCACGTTTTTTTTTTGGCTGTGGCTATGCTTGCTGTGCGTTTGTGTTTCATGTTTGCAACGCTCGTCATCGTCCAGTGGTTTTGATGGGGAAAAGTCACATTGAATATAGAAAGGGGCGAGGAGACAAAATGAAGAGAAGAGAAAAAATGGAGCGACTGAGAGTGATAGAGAGAGAGAGAGCACCCTGGTGTGGGCAAATCAACCTGCCGGAATTGACCGTCTGATAGGATCGTTAGCGTTTGCCTAGTAATGATACACTACTTCTTCAGCGAACTGTTTAGCAGCAACGACCAGCGTGGGTCCGACAGTGTCAAATGCAAAAATTTCTCTTCAACGCTCTCCACAGATCCGATGGTGGCGCATGAGGAGAAGCGCTGTGGAAGCAAGTGATATTTATGTGCTAAATGTATTCTGAAGCAATTTAGTGGTTGAATAATAAATTCTGCCTGCTTCAAATTCACGTTATGAATAAAGTGGGATTACAAGAAGCCAAAACTAGCAATTGAGTTATTGTGGTGTGTTTGCTGGGATTCCCTTTTTTCTTTTTTTCGTATTATGATATCTTTAAAACGTAGCATTACAGCTTAGCCGTTCTAACGGAATAAAAACAACCTTTCAAGCAATTGAATTATAACGCGGTGTCCGGTGTTGAAGGCACGCAGCGGAATCGAGGTTCAAATCTCGTCCGGACCCGTTCCTCTGTAGTGAAGACGAGGTCGTTCCGCCAAGAAAAAAACAAGTGTAAATTATCCATTGTTTTATGTACAGTAGAGCGTCAATTATTCGGGGTGGTTGGGACAAGACGCATTCCGAATAATCGGCCCGTGTTAATATAAAAGCTTGTATTTATAAACCTAGTGTGGATTTTATAGGGATAAGTTAATTATAAATTCAGTTTTTTATAATTTCGGTTAGATTGAAGTTATAAATCTCTTATCTAACCTTAAATATACAAGATATATCAATTTATTTGATTTAACACTAAGGAGTGGTTTTAGTCTCAACTTGATTCAACCATATAATAATGGGCATTTTTCTTTTAAAGCTGTCAAATTGTTGAGTCACGGATATTCCGGCCCCGGATAATCGACGTTCTACTGTATGATTCTTAGATGTTTAGTTTGAACAAACCCATTCGTTTTTACCGATGCTCTGATACATATTTTCAAATTGAAATTAAAATTTTTCAAAAGTTGGGTAGTTACTCGTATTGAAATGTGGTTCACAATTTTAAATCAAATAATATCAAAACCTAGAGTAGCGCACTCGGATAGGTTCCAGAGTGTCTTACTGACTTACGAAATAATTCATTCTAGTGACTTACTGTCTAAACTAAATAAATGAAAAGTCTAGATTTTGAATCAAGCACCAGAAAAGAGCCATCAAAAAGTGCATTTAGTTATCAATGCGTCTTGACCGTTCCAACGGAAATAAAAGTTTGGTCAATTCTCATTCCCGAACTCTTCCCATCTTCATATCCGAGATAGTTTGAATGTGGTTGGCTTAGAAGAATTTTACGGTCTGGGTTGTCCGGTTTAATGCGTATGACATGACCAATCTACCGGAGCTTCGCCATATTCGAGTAGATAAAAAAAGCTTTTAACATGCAGCAATCAATATCGAATAAATTCGCTCATTTCTTGAACATACTCCTGTTATTCTTGTTATCCTGGCAGCCGTATCGATCGATTATTTATATCCCAGCCTACCTGAGCGTCTAGAAACCTGAAGCAACGATCTTTTCCACTGATCAGCACATTTTAATCTACTTAGCAGACATTTTATTTATCAAAAAGCTTACTGGTGGACCATGAACACCCATTGTATTGGTTTCAATGTAAGATTTCGTTCATTCGTTCAAAACCCAACTCTAATTGAAAAATGTGTGGAGTCCGAGAAGGTTATAGGCGCTGTTGTTCTTCCTGTGTTCCTACTTAGCACTTAGTGTTCACCTGATTTTTTAAGTTAATTTTTTATGTTGGATTACTTTCAAAGCAAAACAAATTTTTTTTCGATACAACTAATAATCGCACAGCTTCTTTCGGTACGACTCTTAGTTTAGACACACTAGAAAAAAAGTAAAGACATAAGTTGCTTCCAGCAGTGGATTTTGGATTTTTTTGTCTTAGTTTGTGTCTAGGACCTGGAGACCTGGATTGCCGCAATGCAACTGTTTAGGACGAGGTATTTGGTTAAAATTATAAAATTTATTTAGCTGTTATCCTGGCACGCTTAACGTGCGTAACGATCACCCTCTATCTAGGTCTATTCCTCTCAATCTGCGCTGTCAAGCGTCAGACGTTTAACCCAGGTGGCAAATCCAAATCGTCTTACGTTATACAGAACAGTGACAATACGTAAATTTAAATAATTAAATGATAAATGCTAGTAGAACTAGAGGTTGTTCTATTCCCATGTTGAAGGACCTATGACAAATAGGTCAATAGTTTTTGTTATTTTTTTTAATTCTAACAAAATATTCCAGACGTGCAAAAAAAAACGTTTTCCTATTTTTTTCTGTGCTCAAATAAATTTCCCATCCAACTGAGGTGTTTATGTTTCGCTAATAGCAACCATTAGCTTCGTTATCATCAAAGAGCACGTAATTAAATGGAGTGATCTACGCACAACATCACATCAAGATTCACCTGATCAACAGCATATTTTATGGGACATGTGTTAAGCGACAAGTAATGCAAAGCAACTGCGGGGCCCAGTCATTCAACAAACTCGCAACTATGGCACAAACACGTACACATATTTACACTGACTTTGGTATCTTAAGAAACTGGTTTCGCCTGTGGCATTCAACAATGCTCTCTTATCAGCGGAACGCTTCTCACACCCTCGAGGAAGAAGTGTGCCGTATGCTTGATTGCACACTTTTGATAATTGTACGCATGGCTCGAAGAAGCTTTCTGGAAGCACTGCGTCACAACGATTTGCTGTGCGATAAAGACGAGTGATAAAATTTTAAGGTTGCCCGCAAACCACTGTCTTTCGACCCAATTTTAATGCCTCTCGCCTTAACAAACAAACTAGTTCAAGGTGTTGTTTTGTTTGTTTGCAAGGGTTGTTTTTTATTTCGTTGTGCTTTATTCATATTTGTCTTGTATTTTTTTTTGTAAAAATAATCATTTGTGGTAGGGTTTAAAAGGATAATTTTTAAATACCTAAACATAAGTACATCTTTCCTAAAGAACGATCAGACTAAATGATCGCATAAATGAAGCTTGTGCCAATACTGTCCGTTCATCAGGCCCCTTCATGTGACCGAACAGTCTTTGCAGCAGACTTTGTCAATCAATCTGTCCATGGCATATTAATTCAATTTTATCGCTGCCCGCTCAATTGATAGAAAAGGCAAACTTTCTGGCCGACCACTTCCCAGCATCGAGTGGTGATGGCGTTCAGCGGCAGTTCCTCTCCCTTACTGCTCAATGCCAGTGACACCTACACTCTTTAAAATAAGGCAAAATCAACTTCTCCTCCGCACTCGAGGACAGTACCACACATCCACACGCACACCATGTGCAAGATATGGGCGGCAGATTCCTTAAGTCAGTTGTCGTCAAAGTCTTTCCGTACCTCGCTATATCGACGGGTTTTGTCTCTCGAGCGTTGGACTGTCTAAACAGGGCTGATAAGAAAAGTCTACGGTATCTTTCCAATCTCGTGGATTCGCGAACATTGCGCTTACCGCTGCGGAATGGTTGTGGAATGCGTGACGACAAATGCATTCGAGGAACTTACGGGCTTACGGGGAACTTTGGGCGTGAAACGGAATGCACAGTCGCTTCGTGGTCTCTGTCATCGATAATTATGAAGCTCCCACTTCCACACCTCGGCTGAGTCACACCCATTTTCGTAGGATTAAGCGCGAGCAAGGAATCACATGTAAATTAAGGACCGTTTATGGTGGAATGAAAAGTTCCTGGAACTGATTTTCAAAGCGGTTGTCCCTAATTTTTTTTTGACAGGACAAGAACGATTAAGATGTTTAAACAATGCTTCTACAAATATTTCAAAATATCAAAAATATAGCAATACTGAAAAAAAACTCTTCATTCAACTTCATTCCCCATTTTTTCTAGTAAATTGATATCAAGATATTACTGCGAATAGTATCTACTGCTTACTAATCATACAACTGTATGCTATCTAATAATGTAGAAATTATCCGCTATCTACCTTTAAAGAGTTCGCTTTCAATTAGATGCAATTTGTTGTTTCAAATTAATGGTCAATTTTAGTCTTCCTATAGCCTTAGATACAGCTCAATAAAATTGTACCTTACGCGTCTCATAACGAATACTCCTTTCAATGAGTTTTTTGCATCGTCAGCTAATTTTTAACATCCAACATGTGCAGTCATGTAGTTTAGTTATGTGTAATCCTGATTCATTTGTATGTCTTTAGATCCAAAGTTGATGAAACATCAAAGTCTTTAAAAAAATAGTCTGGATTGGTTAATCGTTGTGACATTTTAGAATTTTCACATTGAGAATAACTGCAGCCAGGAGGAGCAATATCGCGTCATTATTCGTCACGTGACTAAGTGATGTAGATGATAGATTTTTTAACGCTTCTAACTCGCGATCTATTGACTCGTTTGATCGTTTGGTTCCAAAAGAAAGATAAACGTTCAATTGAAAGCTCCTACTTCTCGGAGATGGTTATATGATAATTATTATGACACTTTTTCGCATCTCAAACCAATCATTTCACAGTTCAGACATATTACCAGATTTTGGCTTGTATAACGACCTCCTTTTCGATAAAAAGAACCAAAATAGAATCTAGGGGGTTGTTTTACACGGGTAGTAGCTTTTTTTTCATTTTAGTCCAACGAATTAACGGTCGTTTTAACGTCAGTGATGATCCTTTTGCACAACGAATAGCTTTAATTTACTGTACGACTCTTCTGTACTTAAACGGATATAATTCAACAGAAAATCGATGTATATTCTTGCTTTTCTATTTTTTTAAATTTTATTTTAATGTTGAATAGTGCAGAATTCTTTAAGAAATCAAAGACATAGCATCAATCAAATCGTCCATCGTCATGCGTATCCAGACACTTATCAGTCCACCAGCTCATTGTGACAAACAACACATGTGTCTAACGTTAGCAATCGTCGGTTGCTGTCGCCGTGATTGAGTATGTCGCCGAAGGCTTCGTGAATGTGCGTGTGCTATCTGCTGGTTCCGACTCCCGCGACTACTCTCCTCCTCCACCTTCCACTGCGACCGACCGCGCAAATTCCCGCGTGGTGCGTTTTGTTGTACTGTGTTTTTTTTACCTCCAACCAACACCACTGCAACACCCCCGATGGGTGGATAGAGGTGGGTGGATTTTCGTGTTCGCGCGCGCGCGTATCTTCTTCGGCTATTGTTGGCCGGCGGTTACAGTGCGCTGCGGAGTGTAGCTTCAGTGATTGTTGCTCGTTTCGTGGTGCGGTAGTTACGGTCCGGGCACGGTTACGGATCCATCCCATCGGTGAATAATTCGCACGTGGAACGACGTGGTACTGTTGTCGGTAACCGGTATCCGTCGGACAGCTTCGCGCCAACAGTCCGTATATGCCCAGGATTTTAATGATCACCCATTCGTACGTGCGGTGTGCTATACTTGCAAACGTTCGATCGATGATGTCATTACGATCGGAGGAACGTTAGTGCTGCTACATCCAGCCAGGCTTGATCGGTGCTAACTACTACGATCGTTCAATCCTCTAGTGATCCTCTAGAGGCAGTGCGCTTAGTGAGTGGGTGGATCGTACACGAATTAGTGCTTCTCGTGGGATAGAAACCGAACGCACCCCATCTACGGCATTCCAAACCGAAACCTCAGCATGCTCCAGTTAGTCGTTACCATTTTAAGTAAGTAAGTGTGTTTGCTTGCATCTGACGAAGAAAGCTAAAGCCAAAATTATGTGAAGTGATCGTGTTTCGCGGCTGCTCGCTGCCCTTGAGTGCTTAAGCTCACCGTTAAGCTCTCACAACAGCGGGGGGGGGTGGCCGACCGTTGTTTGCCTGTGGAATTCCTTCAACCCGCCCGTAATCGTAAAATAAGAACAGATTTCATTTACCCTTCCAGCAGAATGCTCATTTACAACTTCTCCATCGCATATCAAGTAGGTGGAAAGCAAATAAGATAGCGTCGGTCTACGACGGTCTTGGCCGGAAACCTGGGCGTTGTGGTACTACACACGCCCTCCCCCCTTCCCCTCTGTCCCGGAAGATTATTCAAATTTACAATCATACCCGAGCGTGCGTGCGTGCGTGATCGTGCACGTATCTGTGAGTGTTTGTCTTAGGTCTGGAATGTGGTGATAAGAAAACGTGGTCCCCATCCAGCCACTAATTTCTCACCGGCGCACTGTTGCGCTTCGGACAGCTTTTGGTAGTAAAAAGGGGGGGAAGCGATAAGCAATGAGATGATGGAGGCGGCGGCGGAATGAGTAAGCGCCCTACAAAAGCTAATGAAGGCTTTAAAATGAGCCAAGATCCCCACCCGGCCTCCTACTTCGCTAGCACCATGTTTGCGGCTTGCGTTATTTTAGTAAATGCGGCGTGAAAAATAGCTCCCTAAAGGGGTGGAAAATGGTCTTTCCGATAAGCTCTGACTCGCTCGCTCGTTTTCACGTTCCTAAAAGAAGGGGGTCAATTTGTGTGTGTGTGTGCCGGTTAAAAACATCGGTAAATAAAAATGAACGGTACCTGCGGACGGAACCTGTGAAAATACTTCAACGGTGGAAGACCCCAGCCCCAAAGGGCTGACGCGTTTTTCCGGAAGCTAGCCAAACTAGGAACTCGACCACTGCCGCAGACAACATTGGTGGTTTTTGCCAAAACAACACCTAAACATTGAGCAGGAAATGGCAAAGAAGCCGTCCGTGCCCATGCCGTATACTTCCGTTCGATAAGGGAACACCGTTTCGATCACACATTCCACATAGCGACAACGGTAAACTGTGGACACTGATGGGCTGAGGGCTGACGAATGCGGGGATAAGCCCAGCCCCTCGTAACTGTCGCCACGATAAAAAAAAAACAATATCCATCAATCTCAAGCTACGCACGTACTCCGGGGCGGGAAAACAATCCATTGCCTTAATTGTTGCTTATTGCGATCCATCAGGCGCAACCGATCGTGCGTCGGTCGGCAAGGTTGTCCTTGAACAGGGAAGAGACCAAACAAGTGTTTTTTTTTGTTGTTTGCTGCTTTGAGTCACCAAATGTTCATTACTTACGTGTGGTTAGTTTTGTGTGATATAGACCCGATGGTAATCTCTGCGTGCTGTTGTACGAAGGGAACAGTATTTTAGTGTCTTTGTTTAAGTGGCCTTCCGCCCAGAGCATCTTGAACGAAAAGCTCAACAATGATGGTCTTTTGTGCTTAATATTTACATTTGAATTGTGCGTTAAGAGATTGATATGTGTGAATTCATTCAGAAACAACTGGCCCTAAAACAGATGGAATGGATATACATTGTTTAATCCTGCAACAGACTTATCCTTATTTACCTTGAACTGCTAATAGTAAACTGATTGAATGTATGAATGGCTTGAGTACTTCATTAAGTGCCTTTGATGAACATGTATCTCATGTTTTATTTAATAAACTATAAAAATAAAACACACTAAATTTCTACTCACCCAAACTCAGAATGACTTTTTTTTTCTACTTTAGGGGTTTCGACTCAGTTTGTCTCCTTTTATCTACGTTATCACATTTACAATTCTCACATCACATTTTCAATTCCTTAGTATGAACCAAGATGGTAATGGTTTTGTTCAACCTTCTATCCCTCTCTTTAGACTCATCGACAAAGATCGACTGTACGCTTAGCTCGGAAAGCACTGGCCAAGAGTGTCTGGAGAATGTGTGCCAAAGAATCTCGATCCAGCAGCCGGAGTTCTTCGGTCTCCGGTATGTTGTCAAAGGCACGACGGACGAGATGCGGTGGGTGGACCTGGAGCGCCCACTCAGCCGACAGCTGGAGAAATATTCGGCCAACTCGAAAGTGCTTCACCTGCGCGTGATGTACTACGTTTTGTCCGGTGTCAGTCTGATACAGGACGAAGGTACACGGAACTACTACTTCCTGCAGCTGAAGCACGATGTAGTGGAAGGCCGCATAAGTTGTGATCCGCGGCAAGCGGTGATTCTGGCCAACTACAGTCGACAGGCGGAGTACGGCAATCACCAGGATCGCCACACCGTAGAGTACTTGAAGACGTTACTCTCCTTCCCGCAAGACATGGTACACGCAAACTTGCTCGAGGAGCTCACCGAGGAGGTGATTCACCAAGCACATGAGTTGCACAACGTGACGCAAGGGGACGCCGAAAGCCTTTACATATCCGCCTGTCAGCAGCTGGACGGTTACGGGCAGGAAACATTCACGGCAAAGAACGAAACAGGGCAGGAGGTGATGCTAGGAATCTCAGTGTCTGGTATTATTGTGGCCAGCGACACAAACAAGTTTTACCCATGGCGGGACATTACGAACGTGGTCAACCACAAGCGAGCGTTCAACATCGAGTGTACGGTGCCGCGGGAAAGTGCCGGATTCACGGTAGCGGACGTGGCAACTGGCCGTTACATCTGGAAGCTTTGTGCGCTGCAACATCGGTTCTTCGTAACGTACGAGCAGAACCAAACGCAGGCGAGCCAGATGAACTTGAATCTGTTCCAGAACATGGGAGACAATTTAAACGACAGTCGGGACGATTTGTTAAGCGAGCAGCAGTACATGCACGCACAACAGCAACAACAGCAGCATCAGCCTAGTCCATCGCCGGGAGGTTCACAGCCTCCATACCATGGTCCGATGGGGGGGACGAGCTGGCCGAGTACGCACGAGCTTGCATCGCACTCCTCGAGCATGTGGAACAATGCAGCCCCGCACCAACATCATGCAATAGTAGACACACAGCCAGGAGGAGGAGGTGGCGGCGGGCCAGGTGGTCATTTGTCCTCCAGCAATATAACGATTGCAACCGGTGCCGGCGGTAGCATCAACAATCTCAACAACCTCAACCCAGCGAACATGATGCAGTCGTCACGTTCCTCAGGGCTCGATATTAATCTAAACTCTACCACTGCGGTGCCATTGGAGTATTCGAACCAGATGGGTTCCAGCTGGGGTTTGAATCCGGCCGGCTCGAATGCGTCACTCATCAACCGCGCTCAAAGCTCATCGTGTTTGGATCTAAGCAACAACAATCTGACGCCGGATCGAGATCGGTTAAAGGCACTCCTTCCGACCTATCGGCCAGCGCCGGACTACGAGACGGCAATCCAGCAAAAGTACCGCTCGAGCAGTAACGATGTTCGGCTTGTTAATGGGAATCTATTACACCTTTCCGCCTCCCAAATGCTTGCCGCACAGGAGCAACAGCATCAGCAGCAGGTGGCGTCGGCAGGTCATCATATTGAGTACGGAATTACGGGCAGTCAGCCGGACGTGTCCTATTACGGGCAGCATTTGCAACAACAGCAGCAGCAGCAGCAGCAGCAACCGGCAGCAGCTCAGCAAGTGCATCAACAACCCTACCCGGACGTGACGCACCACACAACGACCCATATTATCGGTCCTCATTACTCAGATGCGTCCGATTATGGGCTAACTCATCGGTTTAAAATGATGCGTTTAGTGAAACCACCTCCCCCGTATCCCGCCAATCGACTCAGCTCAACATCAACCCCCGATTTGGCTTCCCATCGGGCACTTCTCGGATTGCGCAGTCCGCAAGTGTCTGGCTCTAGTCCTGATCTGGTCTCCACACGCCCGCTGATGAACCATCATCGTCATGCCGCGCATCTTCCCCAGCATCAGCTACAAATCGCTCATCTATCGCAAAGCGGGGGTCAAGTTTGCTATCCCGGTCTGGCAGCGGCCGGGAACCCTCACGCACAGTTGCACCATTCGCAAACGATGCTGCCCCATGGAACGTATGAAAACTTGAACTTTATGGAAAATCTAACGTCAACGAAGGCCGGGCTGATATCCGCGGCGAATCAGGCCACTCCCGGCAATGTGTACTATTACGTACCGGGCGGAATGGAGCATCTATTGCTCACGAGTGGAAATACATCGGCAGGCGATAGCAACAACAGTCCGTCCTACCATCCTGCTGCCAACGGTCACATTGGATTGGCCGCTAAAGCTCACCTAAATCGATCGTCGCAACACATAAACGGTTCAATCGAACCGATCTACGAAAATGTGCCACTGCCGTGGAAAGAGGACAGTGAATCGCTTGGAGAGATAAGAAACCGAACCGCAAGCGTTCAGTCTGCTCCGGGTGTACAGCATCAACCGACGATGCGACCGATGCCACCTACACCGCCCCAACCGCAAACACCAACCGGAACGAGCGCTCCTCCTTCGGTAAATGCTGTAGATGGCGGAATGTTTAACCTTCAATCACAGGCTCCACAACAGCCGCAGCAGCAGCAACTACAACACAGTCAAACCATACAGCAACAGGAGCAATCGACAGGACGGCAGCAATTGTTACAGCAACGTGCCTCGGACGCGGGAGGTTCAAACACTGTAATGGGTCCACCTGGCCCAACACACGTTGATGTGCCAACAAAACACAATACCAACAATGAGGCCGCTGGTATAGACCCAAAGTCAAACAGCTCCACTACCGCACCAACAATAACGGCAACGATCGCCAAGAATAAGGAACCACCAGTGCCTATGAATCGATCGCATTCATCAAACAATGTGCTCGATGCTTCCCAATATTCCAACTACACGCTGAACGAAACCGTCCAAAGTGGTAGCGTGCGAAATGGGCACAATGATTCCGGCATTAGCTCGATCACGGGATCGACGAATCTTGGTGGTAGCGGAGGCAGCACTGCTAGCCGCAACACCACTCACAACAACACCAGCTCGACCACCAACACCTCCGTGACGTCGACGTCCGTGAAGGAAACGAAACGGAAGCGCATATGGGACATTCTCGGAGGTCGTTCGAAAAACTCGGCAGACAAGCAGAAAAGTGCCACGCTTGGGCGGGAGAAGGATCGCAAAAAGAAGGGTTCGATGGAGCCGAACATGGAGGGTGGTGGTAGCGGTGGCAGCGCTAACTCGTCGATGAACGAAGGAGCGAATGGTGGCCAGCTGCGACACCGTTGGTCGACGGGCTTACCAAGACTGCAGCCTTTGCCGGCGAACATTAGCAAGGAGAAGTTGGTAAGTCGACGGGCCAACCCAAAGCCATTTGCACATTCGACAGCAAATTAATAGTAAAAATGCTTTTCCTTTGTATTTAGTGCTCGTTGTTAGAGTCCAAATTGGCTGACCCTCAGCTGTACTGCGAGTTTGAGCGCATACCGAAACGAAGCGATAGTGCCAGCTATAATTGTGCCTTAGCGGAGGACAACAAGAACAAGAATTTTGATACATCGTTCCTACCGTACGACAACAATCGCGTCAGACTAACACCGACACGAGACAATCGCATGGGATATGTAAATGCATCTCATATAACGGTAAGTATTTCTTGACAAAAATAGCCGGATTAGAACTTGTTCGTTTAACAAATCTTTTTTGTTTAATATTTTAGAGTACTGTTGGAAACAAACAAAGATTTTACATTGTGGCCGAAAGTCCGAACGACACACTGACAACAAACATATTCTGGCAGTGTGTCTGGGAAGCGGATGTCTATTTGCTGGTGCAACTTTCCAAAGAGCTCAACTATATTCCACAAACAAGCGAACGGTGTTTAGAGTATGGGCAGGTAAGCGTAAACGGTATTTCTCTTGCTATTTTATATGGCTGGGTATTTAAACTGCCTTTCCTCATCTTTGTAATTACAGTATCAAGTATGGCGTGAATTTTCGCAAGAAACCGATCGCTGTACAACGAGCAAATTGCGCGTGTACCACACCCAGAGCCGACGATATCGTTCAGTTTGGCATATATCTTATACGGAATGGGCCGATCAGAACTGTCCGGGAGATGTGGGCCATTTTTTGGGTGAGTAAAATCTTCAAGCTACCCCATGTGGCGCTGTCGGTTGGGCAATACTAATGCTGTCGTTTGTATGCGATTCAGGTTTCCTTGAAGAGTTAAGTTCAGTCCGACAGGCGTCTATTGCAGAAGTTCCACCGTCTCACAATACCAACCCGCCGGTGCTCATACACTGCAACGAGGGGGGCGGTCGTACGGGTGTGACTCTAGTGGCCGATTTGCTACTGTACACGCTGGACCATAATCAGGTACGTTGTATGGGACGATTGACTGTAGGAAAATATTCTTATTAGCATTTTTTTAATATTTTGTAGGACATCGACATACCACGATTGATAGGCCAGATTCGGCAACAGCGGGACAATATCATACCATCTTTAGCGCAGTACAAATTCATCCACGCACTGCTGATACACTACCTAAAACAAAACAGACTGATTTAAGGCTAATGACCGTGGAACACACTCTGCTCGGTGCTAATGCCGTATGCACATTTTTTTAAGCTATTTTCGACTACTTCTGGCCAAGAGCTGATGATGTATTATGTAGGAAACCCGATCCAGCAGCGCACTAACTTAGGAAAAACGTGCCTTACTACAACACGAAGCAGTACTTCAAGTGGGCCCTCCACTGTGGACCATTACTTCCAATGAACGAGCTTGATCGAACAAGCTGACACAAGAAAGCATACGATCAATGTGAAAATTAGTATTAATTTAGACAAGAATAATGTATTATTTGATCTTTTTTTTTTAACTTTATGGTAAAATGATATCGACTTACCGATCCTATGTGGAAACGAGTAAGCGTTTTAGCTAGTGCTGTAGTATTCCTTAACCTATCAACGTAATCTATTTTTCTCTACTGAGCCAAAATGGAATTAATCACGTCAATCAACGGTGATCGTGTGTTGAGGACAAAAAATGTTAAATTGTATGTGTGCAACTACCAGTATAGTGCCTGCTTGCGGCAATGTTAACAAAGGCTTTCTCGTAACCGTCATTACAATCGTTACAGGAAAGGCGTTGGTGCGTAGTAGTGTAATTTTAAAATGTGCAAATGGTCAACAGGACAACGCAAAAGTATTTCCTTCACTATAGATATAGAGTGTGATTATTTATGTACGTCTTTATGTGACCATTAGTGGCTGTATTTTATATATCTATAGGTAAACGAAACTATGTATTGTAATAAAATTGTGCACACGTGTGCACCACGTGTGCAATTCATTTGCTCTGGAAATGGCAATATTTAGCGTTACATAATGTCTATAGGAATGTGTCTCTTTCTGGAGCTTTGTTTATGGTAAAATTATGTCCTTTTGCAGTCTGGGCTGAGATACGTACATACCTCAATTACCTTGATATTGATTTACACGAACATACAGATAAATGGAATATCCGAAACTAGTTCAAAAATTCAAACATGGTACTACATGTGTCAGCTTTACTCTTCCGCTTGCTGATAACCATTTGACTCTTGTAAACTTCAGTTTCAATAGGAAACTTTTCTATTTCAAACTACAGACACCAAAGGTATCTTTCCTATGTAATATTATATAGTTATTAAAAATAAGATAATTCGCGTCCTTGTATAGCCTGATTTAATCGAGCAAAACCTTTTAGCTTGGGAAACGATTAAGAACTTCCAAGGACTTTGGACTCTGTTAAGATCGATGAGAACATCTGTACTGAAATTACAAGCAAATCTGGTGTACCTCAAGGATGTAACTTTGGCCCACTTCTTTTCACAGTTTTTATGAACGACGTTACACTAGCTCTACCACCTGACTGTATCATTATGTATGCAGACGACGCCAAAATTTTTGCACCCGTAGCTATGTAGCCCCACTACCGCCAATGCAATTGCCCGACTCGAGAATATACAGCGCAAGCTTACTCGTTACGCCCTACGCCTCCTTCCTTGGCGTGACAGAACCAATCTTCCGTCGTATGCTGCACGATACCGTCTTCTAGGCCTAGAGCCCCTGTTCGTTAGGAGACGTAACGCACAGTGCCTCTTCATGGGCGGTTTGATCAACAGTAAAATCGATTCACCGACATTGCTATCTCGCGTTAACATCTCTGCACCATCTCACTCGCTTAGGAACAGGGATTTTCTTCGATTACCTCTGCTCCGTTCTAGTACCGGTCAGTCGGACCCCATTACCCGTATGTCGGTCAAATTCAACGTGTATTTTGAAGTTTTCGACTTTCGGTTCAAGGATAGACTCCGTCTCCTGCCGTGGGATGTGCAATACTTTAGAGCCGCGCTTTGCAATTATCATAGACGCTGACGTAGTAATGTCTCTAGTCTTGGTATGTGTTTGATGTGATAACCCTCAATTAGACCATGCAGCGCGTTGTAGTGAAATAAATAAATAAATATCACAAAACGTTAAAATAATCATGAAATTACTACGATGTCTTGATTTGAATTCTGGACAGTTTGTTATGTTGAATATTGCGGACATGAATATGGGAGGTATACACCTAATAGAGATATTTGTAAATATATTTTTTCGCCTAAAGATCGTGACCTTTGTTATTGATCTTCATTGAATTATACACCGTGTAGTTACAGGAAAGCAAGAACCCTGAAAGCATACTTTGTATTACTCACTGCGTCCAAATCGCCAGTTAATAAAAATCTTTCCTCGTATTGCAACATGGCTGCTCTTGTACAAAACATTTATTTGCAAAAGCTTCCCTTCTATTTGCTCTCGACAAAGCTCGCTTACACTTGTTCAACATTGCTTCAAGCTGTATCAATACAGATCGGTTGTATGAACGCATGATCTTTCTACTATAAAAACACTACGAATCAACGGTAAAGATCATCACTTGGATTTGTATTGTCTCCACTGTGCCAGCGAACAAACGATGAAGTCTCTACTGATTTTGGCGAGCGTGCTATGCCTAGCGCTGATCGTATCCGGTCGTCCGGCTGACGAGAATACCGATGCAGAATCATCCACTGAGCTGAGCGAAGGTAAGAATTTTAGTTTTTTTTTTCGTATCAAGTGTCTCAAGATCCTTATAATGCTACTTCTACTCTATTGTGTAGACACTTCGGCAGATCAGCCACAGGAGGAAGGGGAAGCGGAAGCGGAAACGGGTTCCGAGACAGAAGGAGATGGTACTGGCGATACTGAAGGCGAATCGGAAGTCTCTCCGGACGATGCTGAAGGTGCCGACGGTACCTCGAGTGATGCCGCTGAGGGAACCGAAGAGTCAAAGGAAGACGCTGATGGAACTGAAGAGTCAAAGGAAGACGCTGAGGGAGACAGCGAGGCTAGCGATGAGGGTGCGGAAAATGGAGCAGATGGTGCCGATGATAAAGGAGGCGAAGGAGGTAATTTCGTTACACAGGGGATGCTCTTTAAATAATTATTTTAACTATATCTTTCACTGCAGATAGCAAAGAATCCCCCAGAAATACGTATCGTCAAGTGCACAAGCTGCTGAAAAAGATCATGAAGGTTGACACCAAGGACAAGTATCTGAAGTCATTCGTTTTGGCCCGCCTCCAGGAACGTCTGATGAATCCAACCATCGATTTGGTCAGCACGATTGAAAAGTATTCCAAGGTAAAGCATCTGTAGTGCGGCCGTATCGGTAGTGTGTGTTTTAAATTTCGGTTTTTCTCCACCTTGGCTTCAGATTAAGGAGTGCTTTAGCTCCCTGGAAAAGGATGTGTCCACACTGGTAAAGGATTCGGAAAAGTCGTACAAAGAATGTAGCAAGGATAAGAGCAACACAAACTGCGGTTCGGAAGGCACCCGCGAGCTCGACGACGGACTTATTGAACGGGAGCAGGAACTGTCGGACTGTATCGTTGATAAGCGCGATGCAGAATAAATAACACGGGCCATGGCGAAGAATAGGTTCTGAAAGGAATCGGAAGCTCATGAATTGAATAAATGCATTATACGAAGAACAGTTTGTGAAGAATAACATTTCATTTAGCCAACAAATGATAAGATGACAACAGTTTCACTCTTCAAGCCTGCAGGTAAGAACAGTTAAAACTGAAATATCGTTTAAATTGACTCCATACGCAAAATTAATGATAACAGTACTTTATTTCATTCCTAAAGCAATGCAATCGCTCGTGCCTTTCACGCAGCGCTGAATGTTAATGTAAATTTCCTGGCTATCAGAGTTTTGCTTCCATGAACTACTTCACTTGTGTGAGCCTTTTCAAGTGTTTTATAAAGCGTGTGCAACCTAAGAAATAATATGTATATATACACGCTTGTATATATTGTTTTTTTTTTCGTGTGTGTAAGAGTTTATAACTTCACATCGGATCGATAACATGCGACACTGACTCTGTGTTGTCGGTTTAGATCTTTTTGTTTTTTTTTTTGCAATTCGTTACACTTACTAGCAACATTAGCTCTGACCGGTTACCGATCAGGCACTATCATCAAGAGGTTTAGTAACTACACCCCTCCGGGATAAGGGATGATGGCTATAGAAGGGAGGGTTGCGTAGCTCTTTAGCTCCGTTTTGAAAATGTCGGGTCTAGTCATTTGTTTTTGCCTTACAGACTGTATTCCCGCTTTAATTTACTGCGCACGATCATACAGAAGTGTGCATGCGCATGTGGGACGTGTGTTGCGACGCTAAACCCATTTAGAGAGGGCTGACCGTTTGTAAACCTCACCACACGTCACTTCATTCCAACGGTAGGAACACTTGCCCGTTGCATGTCCGTATGCGTCAGATTCGTGCTCTCTCATGTGCACCTTCGGATCTCACGTCGGTCTAGCTGAGCGGAACTATCCTTAGTTCTCCTCCGCCGCAAGCTTTTCACCACCCATGATCGCTTTAATGTCTTCCGCGTCCAGCGTTTCGTACTTGAGCAGCGCTTCCGCCAGTGCCTTATGCTCCTTGGCGTGCTGCTTCAGGATCGCCTTCGCTCGTTCGTAGCTTTCGTTCAGCAGCTTCTTGATCTCGTTATCGACGCTTTCAATCGTCGACGGTGAGAGAACTTCATTCTGTCCGAACCCTTTCGGACCTTCGATTGTGCGCAAGCCGACCCGCTCGGACATGCCCCACTCCTTGACCATGTGGGCCGCAATCGAGGTGGCCTGTTTCAGGTCGCTGCTGGCACCTGGGGAAACAAGCGTTATACGTTAATCACAGCTGGAGCGCCTGCTGGCGGTTCGCATTGAACCTTACTTACCGGAAGTAATCTTGTCCGCGCCGAAAATCAATTCCTCTGCAGCTCGCCCACCCATCATCGTGTCCATCATGGCGAGCAGCTGCTGCTTGGTGACGTGATAGCGTTCCTTTTCCGGTATGTAAGCAGTATGACCGAGCGAAGGGCCACGTGGCATTATTGTAACCTTATGAAGTGGATGGGATTCCTGTAATTAATCGTAAAAAGCAAATCATGATTAATCTTTTCCCGGTCAATATTATAGAGAAGGCGAGAGACAAACCTTAGTGTAGTAAGCAACAATAGCATGTCCACCTTCGTGATAAGCAGTAATTTTGTTGGCTTCCTCGTCTGGCAGACGCGACTTTCGCTCCGGTCCCATAAGTACCTTGTCGCGTGCATTTTCCAGATGTTTCATCGTCACTGTTTCTGCTCCATCGATGGCCGCACTAGAAGAATTGTAGCAACACGTTATAAGAATGTTTCGTTTCATTCCCCCAGCGTATTCCGCCTTCCTACCGCAAAGCCGCCTGGTTCACCATATTTTCAATGTCCGCTCCCGTGAATCCCGTCGTCCCTCGAGCGAGCTGATCGATGTTGATTTCACGGCTAAGAATTTTGCCCAAATAGTACGTGAGGATTTCCTTGCGCCCCGTAAAGTCCGGCGTCGGGACGACTACTTCCACATCGAAACGACCAGGGCGCAATAGGGCCTGATCAAGATCATCACGTCGATTCGTTGCTCCCAGTACGATCACACCTTCGTTTTGCTGAAAACCGTCCATTTCCGACAGCAGCTGATTGATCGTTTGGTTCGCGTACGGATGCAGCACCGAGTTGGTACGTTTCGCACCGACGGAATCGATTTCATCGATGAAAATAACACACGGTGCACGCTCCTTGGCCGCTTCTGTAATGTATGCCACATGGCGATTGTAAGTGGTTTGTACTGGAACTGGATGTTTTAGAAGGAGTTTTTGTTTGCTTACTGAAAAGATCACGAACACGGCGTGCTCCCTGTCCCACCAGCACTTCATCAAACTCCGGTCCAGCAGCGTGGAAGAATGGCACTCCTGCTTCACCGGCAACGGCCCGAGCAAGTAGCGTCTTACCCGTTCCGGGCGGCCCAACCAGCAAAACACCTTTCGGCAGCTTACCGCCCAGATTGCTGAACTTGCCCGGGTTTTTCAGGAATTCGACCACCTCCTTCAGCTCCTGCTTTGCTTCGTCGCACCCCTTCACGTCCTCAAACGTCACCGTGATGTCTTCCGGGTCGACTTCCACCTGGTTGCCGATTTGTATTCTACTAAAGAAACCAAATGTCACACACGCTGGTCAGTCAAGCTGACCACGACGACGACGACGACGATGCACCACACCGGACAATCGACAAAACGAGCCAGATTGCACTGAACACCTTACCTGAACACGGATCCGTTCGGCGATGCAAACATGCTGATAAAGATGCCGATAAACACGACGATGATTAGCAGCTGCTGGAAGAATTTCAAATACTTCATCGCCTTGCTCGAGCGGTTCTGATGGTCCGGATGGGACGCAGTGAGGTAGCCTTCAGCGAAAGCAATCTTCAACCGTTGCCGCTGTTCCTCCGGCAGCGTCGGATCATCGGTCAGCAGCTTGTTCAACGGTTCGCCGTGAGCAGACGGGCTGATGGTTTGCGCTGAGTACGCCACTGGATCATACTTGTGCGAGATTGGTGGCGTTGGGTTTCCTAAAATTTAGTGAAATGGGTTAAAATCTTCTACACTAACCTCTCGGTGCTGTGTTTTCCCTTACCCAATGCATCCTTCATGCGTGTGTACAGTGCCGGATTACGCTTCAGTTCGGCGTTTATGGAACGAACCGTCTTGAAGCCACGCTGCTGGGTAAAGTTCCAGCTCGTGTGGTGCGATAGCAGCGAGTGCACAATCTTCTGAACCGATTCTCCACTGAACGACACCTTCTCGGCAATTGCGTCACCCTTTCCGCCCTTTACCTTGGGCGTAACGTTCAAACTCCAGGGCGTGTTTTCCTTTATGCTACCCAGCAGCTCTACCTGACTGAAGTGCTTCAGCAAATTACGCTCCAACCGGCGGGGTAACTTCAACCGGTACAGTTCTTCCGACGGCACTTGCGTGGCAGCCGCACCAGCAGGTGACGGCTCGACTGTGCTCCGGAACGCATCGGTATACAACTGAACAAGCGATTGCTTTAAGCGTGGCACAAAGTCCTGCTGCTGCGCTAGCTGAGATACTGCTTCCCTGCCCTGTTGATGCTGCTGTTGGTGATGTCTATGGTGCTTCTTGAAGGCAACGGTACTGTGTCGTGGCGTAATTTGAGACAGGTGGAACAGTATTTGCTACAAAGGGGAGAGAAAATCAATGCCCCATCATTTGGCTGCTGCACATCTTGCGCGGTTTTGCGTAATTCCCCCATCCGGGGGTGGGAAGTGAGGTGAGCCGTGAGCAGTTCCGATCGCTCGACTCGCGTACTTACGTGCTGATGTGTGTTTACTGTAAACATGCTAGCGCAAGGTTGTGTTATCAAAATGGATGCTGCCCGCCGAAATCAGTCCACACAGCGCGTCGAGCGTATGATTGCCACCTGCTCGGGAATGGTGCAGTACGTTTTCCACTAATCGTACCCAACACTGGTGCAATGGAACGTTGATATTTTGTAACTTTTTCACGCAATAATAAGCGCAATGATACGAGCTGCTCCTGAATGGGATTTTTTTGGCTGTTGTATAATTTGACGTTTCTACTACATTCGATAAACGTCAACCGGGGCCATCCCTGCGGAAACGCTGCAAACAGCTGTGTATTTCACAATCATCCATCCGGTAAACTATTTAAATTACGAGACTAGGAACGATAATCATATTCCCTGGTGCAATCTCATGGCTATTTGTTGTAAAATCTTAAGCGAAATCACAGTACTGTAAAAACCGCAACAATTTTGTTTGGAAATTGCTCCCACGCAAAACGTTTTGCTACATGGGACCCAATTGCTACATGGCCAGCATGCTTTCAAACGCAGTGACGTTTGACGCGAATGACATCAAACATGACAGCACAGCAAAATATTGGACACACAGTGAAAAAAATACTCTGCAAACGAGAATGATGTGTACACAGACGATTTACCATCGGCGCAGCGCGCAGTGAAAATTATTCTAGTTCCGTGTTAAATGCCGTGTTGATAGCAGAATTCCCGTGCTTGCGTACCTGCTGTGGAGGCTGGCTTCGTATTGCCGCGTTTACAGATAGCATTGGTTGCGCTGCAGGGAATCCCCATTTCTCTATGCAACTCGTTACACGTATCGGTGCATTCGCATCCGTGTCAATCGTTCGGAAGTAATACTGCAGCACGAGAGTAGAAAGGGTGCCACTCGTTAGATGGGATGGTAAATAGTGGCAGCAACAATTCGCTTGTGCAATAGTGGGTTTGGCTGTCCTACTAGCCGAAGCAAAACCAAGATCTTGTGGTGAAGGTTCTACGTGGCCGATGGAGAAAATGAATGAATGAAAAACTTGCGTGTGTGTTTTCGTGTGGTGGCATGATCGATGTTGTGTAGGAAAAAAGTGAAAAAAGATGCTACCATGTGAAGAAGGTTAAGCCACACTGTATAGCAAGGTTGGATAATAATAACCATCTCAATTGCAATTCCAAGTTTTGACCGCTCGTCAAGCGTGAGCGGAGCGTGTGAAGAGGGCAACAGTAAGTGCATTGTAGTAAAGCAAAAGTAAAGAGTGTTGGGAAACCCACCTTACGTAAGGGTGTGTAGTCGGTAAGTCAATAGTGCAGGAAGAAGTGCAATATTGAGTAGCAACCAAATCGTATCTGATCACCGGTGAGGTATCCGCACACCTGGGAGCTCTGTCGGCTTATCTACCAGGTTTGCGTGGTTCGCTTTGATCGGAGTGATTCATTCGAGGCCGCGGCTCGCAAATCCATACGCATCAGAATGTCGTTTGTCAGCGGCACGACCGACACCGAGGCGGCACAAAAGTTTCTCGAGGTGCTGCAAAACGATTTTCGCAATCTATCGCTGGAGACGAAGAAGAAGTTCCCTCAGATCAAAGAGGTAAGTCGTGGGCTGTTTGATGTACGCACGCACGTATGTGGCCTGCTGTGGTTACGAATATGCTCGGCAATAAAAGAAAACGTGCCGCAAAAAGCAATATTCAGCATCCAAGGAGGCGGCAATGTCGATGGACGGGTGAGGTGTAAAAAATGGTATAGACATATTTTATGGGCCACGAGTAGCCAGCCCCAACGACCACTTTTTCTCTCCGCTTATCTGCCGCGTGTGCGGCCTGGCGATTGTGCCCGAAATCGACAGTTTTTTTTGTCTCTATCCATTATTAATCATCGTTACACGACACTTGAGTAAACTGATAAAAAGATAGCGCGCGTACAACTGTCGCTTACGGTTGTGTTGGTTTGGTGGAATATTTTCCTTGTCCTTTTTTGAATAGGAGGATGTTTAAGGAAATTGGGAACTAGGAAAAATTTGGCGTATTACCCTTGATCATTACACTCATGTACACCTTCTAAATTCGCTTAGGTGTTTGATTTTAACCAATTTGTGTTCAATATTTTCTTCGTGATTGATCGCAAAATAAAAAAAAGGGTCGGTTCGGTGGCTTAAGTGGTAACGGCGTAGACTTGTGAAAAGGCCCGGCGTAGTATCGAATCCCATTCGGATTGCTACCGTCCCCTATACGCAGGATTGACTGTTAGTCTTTGGATACACTAAGGTCAAGAAAAACAACCAAAATACATTAGTGCTTTGGTAGTAGGCCTTGAATCTGCAAGGATTGTTGGGCCACCCAAGAAGAAGAAGATTGCGAAATCTCTTGTTTCTTTAAAAAAGTGACACATTTGCTTTGATTTTAAAACATGTTTTTAAAGCAGTATGACCCGGCCGTTACTAGGGAAATAAAACAAAATTTTATTAATTTTCTTGAATAACACCAGAAGGTAGAAAACTCTCGTTAAGGTTGATTAGAATGGAGCTTAAATTAAACCTCTGTTACACTTCATTATGTTCATGTTTGATTTTGAGATAAACGTTATTTACAAAATTATTGGAACAGTTAACCACTTGCCGAAGATGGACTTCAATGATTAAAAACAAAATTTACTTTAAGCATATTTTTGATAATAATGAAATACCACAAAGAAATAATGAACAGTTTGTCATATCAATGTATTAGAAATTCAATTGGAAAAAAGAAAGAGAAAGTGGTTGTGGGCACTCTGGAAAACAGTGCTGCGAAAAATATCGTTTAAATAAGCTTTTGGAAATTATGTTTTCCAAGTTAACCTAAAATGATTTAAATTTTAATGCAACCATCTAAGGTGGTACAAACACTTTATTCCTAACAATCAATCAGGTTTGTTATTTCGATGCAATTTTATACCCAATAAGTCACATAATCTTTTTTTAACGGCAGCCTATCTAATTGGAAAGCCTCTAAAAGGAAAGTTTTTATGATGTGCTTTTTTTTGGCCTTTTTGTCTCAGCTATGTCTGAACGTTTTTGGAGCATTATCTTATCCAAATGAAAATATTTAACTTTAAATTTATTACTTTTAATATCAGAAAGATAGTATTAGCGTTAAGATGACTTGAAACATGCATAATACAGAATGCCAAAGAAATTTTGATATTGATACAATATTTGTCCTCCTATCCTTAAGCTATCGTAGCGATGATTTGTTGCTTTAAGCTGTATGAAAATCATTTTTTATCGTATTAGGAAGTGTATGTATATAAATCCACGATTAGAGAGAAAAATGAAAAAGATAAATAATCTTCTGTCGGCTGAAATATGTTCATCCTTGTGACCATTTTCGTCTACAGATGGAGCAAATGTCTGGTTCCACAACGCGGCTTAAATTATTTGTGTAAATTTACTTTCTCTTCGCAACGGACCCTCACTTTCAATCTATCTCTCCTCCTCCTCCTCCTTGAAAGTTTGATTTTCTTAAAAATTTGATTTTTCCACCTTCTGGTGTGTTGATTTTCCACGGATTATTTCACTACCATCCGCCAACATTGAACAGTCAGTCCACCACCATCACATCTCGCAGTAAAAACCACTCGCGCCGATGGTGTTCGCCGCTTTAATCGAATTATAAAACAACACTCTGCTGGATAATCAGCGCAAGAGAGGGCAGGAGACCCACCTAACGGTGAGGAGGAAGGGGGGTGGGAGGGGTTGAGATATAAATGAAGTGACCACGGAGTTTATCCATTTTTCCATTACAGCGAACGGCATGTGCGGCTAATTAAAATGATTATTTAAGTTAAAATATTTATCATTGCGCCCATTGCGGTGTCCTTTTTTTTGTTTGTCCGGCCAGGGGAAAACCCCTTTCCCGGGTGGCTGTATATGTGTGTGTTTTCGTGCCGGTCAGCAACATTCCATTTTCCATTCAGGCTGTCTGCCGCGGCATGGTCGAGGGTCGTTGAGGATTGGGACGAGCAACAAGGGGCTTCAAAATAATAGGAAACATTGTTGGGCATTATAAATTAGATTTGGTCCCAAAAACGGGCATCCTTTACCCCCCCCCCCCCCTCCTCCGCCCTCATGCTGAATGTCCTGGCACGCGTTAACAGGCTCGGTGCAGGCCGGTGTCCCCTCTGCTTCTTTGAGCATACTGTCGAACGAAAGCGTCCCTTTTAAACAGTTTAGCAAATTAGTCCACCTTCCACAGCGCACAGCAGTTTTCGGATGCCATTTGCTGCAGATAATAGGAAATATGCAGCCGTTTCCTTCGGTAAACTGGTAACTGGCATCCAAAACGACAGAAGGACCGGGTACTGCCAGGAATAGTGTGCAGCACAAGCCCCCGGCCCGGTTGGTGTGTGCCAACAATAAGGGCTGCCAGGAGACAGTTAGACCGTGTCCACTACAAACAAGGTAATCTAATTCAATATTTATCCGTCGCACAGCGCCCAGCGTTGACGAAGCCCGTGTTCAGCCTGGTTCGCCTCGGAACGTCGGTTCTTGGCGTGGGCTGAAGCAGAAGCATCACAAATTGGTTCTTGAAAAATCCACTCAACAGCAGTAAAAGGATTGCAGGCAGCGGTCGGGAATGATGGGTCGAAAACTTTAAATTGGTAAGATCTCACTTCATCTCGCAGAAGATGAAGGTGCACGGCCTTAGGCCACTCGCAAAATTCCGCCCAGCGAACAGCAGCGAAACCGTTTCTGCAAAGTACACAACACGAACGCTTTGTGAAAAGAAAACTTTGGAAAACGTTAACTTCCTGCGGGACTCCATCGAACTGCGGCTATGACAAATGAGATCAGCAGTTGATCGGAATAGCGCCGTAAAGTCTCACAGAATTATGCATTTTTGGTGTACTTTATAGCACAGACAAGAAGAGAAGCGGTATTTGAACAGAGTAATATTGTGCTTCCATATGCCGTGTGGTAAAATTTGATTTTAATTAATTATTGAAACAGCTTTTCAGACAGGAAAGGCATTACCAACTATCTAAAAAGGGACCAACCACACTTTAAACTGTATTTTTGCCTTTTCCTATGAGAGAAATCAACTTTAATGTTATCACATATTTCTTAAAAAAAAGGCTAACCGCCTCATTGAAAAGAATTCTCTTTCCACGTCTAAAACCACATTGAACTCTGCATAAGAACCTAACAATCTTTACAAACTGGTGTTTCTGTAAATGCATTCAAAGCTGAAAATCCCCCATTCCAAACTGCACAGCCAAACTTCCCATTAGCCACTAAGGATGCACTTTTAATGTCGGTAGTACATGGTTGGTTTGCAGTACGTTCTTTTTATGTTTCAGTGCGGTTTGCAGTACAATGTACAGTGCTGCATGATAACAGTACGAGCACAGAGCACGTACAGCACACAGTGGTGGTCGAAATTATTGTTGCAACCAGGTGCAACCCTTAGTAAAATAATTCTTTGCAAAAATTGTTTTGCTATGACGGGATCTACATTATAAGGATTACCCCTTTAATACTATTTTTTATTGTACTTTATAACTGTTCTACTACTTTGATATATGTAATGTGATGAAACGTTTATCAGTTTATAAAACACAGTAGAGTGAACATTAACTGTTGCAGCACTACTAGGAAGTACCTGGCGCTATTGAACTACAGTAGAACGTCAATTATCCGGGGGCTGATTAACCGGGGGGCGGGTTATCCGTGCCATAACAATTTGACAGCTCCAGAAGAAAAATGCCCATTGCCATTATAACACACATCTAATAAAAAAATATCTAACCGAATTTAGAATTAACTTATCCCTGTAAAATCCACGCTAGGATTACAAATACAAGCTTTTAAATTAACACGGGCAGATTATCCGTGAAAATCGATTATCCGGCATGCGTCTGGCAGTAATGGGAAATTGAAGAATAATTCGGAACGGAACTAGGTGTTTTTGGAACAGAATCGGAACGGAACTGGTAAGTTAATTGAACCTGGTATGAGGCAATGGCTTTGTTAGAATATTTGTAAACTGTAATATGGCGACCGGGGAGGGGACTTCCAATCGTTCCCCAAAAACTATTGATCCGGGGAGGGGGGATGTTCCGACCATTCCACAACAATATCATAACCACCGGGGGAGGGTTCTAACTAAACCTACCATTCCGATCCTTTCGACCGTTCCAACCGTACCGATCGAACCTACCGGTCCTACCGAATCTGAGATTCAAGCTGAACCTGTCAAGTTCCAAATTTTCTACCTAGTTCTGATCGTTCTGTTTGAGGAACGGAATGAACCTGCTTGGTACCTTACTTATCGGGCGCTACAACCGCTTCGCGGTCTTGGCCTGCTGCAACACGCTCACAGTCTTGTGCCGTCGTCTACCAATCCGTTATCCCGGCCTTGAGGGCGGACGCTTCAACGCCATCTTCCCACCTCAGCTTGGGCCTATTACGCCCACGCCTATCCTCTGTCCATGTGGACGGGATTAGAGGACTTTACGGGCTGGGTCGTCCGGGTCCATGCGTATAACAAGGTCAGCCCATCGGATTCGGACGAGCTTAATCCGCTGCACAACGGAGAGGTCATTGTACAGCTCGTACAGCTCGCCGTTGTAACGCCTCCTCCATTGTCCCTCCATTGTTTTTATGGTCATTGCTTACCAGTAAATTATTATTAAAAAAATAAGACTATAGTTCGATGGTTAATTAATGTTCATGTTCTATATTATATATTTTTATACTTAAACTTAATTTTTTTATTTGTAGAACTTTAATTTTACTAGATTAATTTTTGACATCAATTTTGAATAAAATTAATCAACAGCTGAGTATTTAACCTAACTTCTACTAGGAAACTTTTCCTTCACACCAAAATGATGTTATGATTTCAAACATAATATTAGTTTACATATAAAAGTATGTTTTTAAATAATATAATTTTCTTTCTTATGTAAAACCTTTCCGTTGGGGGGTATAAACACTCCACCAAGTCTGCTTTTTATGAACCACCCCTATATATACCGTACCGTAACAGTTTTACGCAAACCACTGTACGTATGAAAAGCACATTAAAAGAAGAAACTTTACGTGTAGTCGTTGAGTTTGCTTCCCGCTGAATAATCCTGGATCTGCTAATTTTTAAAAGCTTTACTGCAAAACTTTGCCCAGTCTGCGGAAAGGACTACGTGCCGACCGTATAGTGTGCTGCGAGCGGAAGAAAAAAATGTTTATAAACCGGCGTATAAATAGATTTCATTTCGTCTCTCCAGCATCGCCGCGGACATCGATAGAAAGCCACAAAAGTCGGGCACGAAACGAAACGGCATTGGCTCTTTATTTAATCAGATCTTATGCCTCACCGCCACCGCCGGTATTATTATTTCTTTTGCAGCAAATCCTGCCTTACTATACTTCCACTTTGACGTCACTGCGGCCTGCAGGAGGCCCTTTCATCCCTGTGAGGGTGGCAGCCGAAAAGTCGAAAATCCTTTCCATGTCCTTTTCACGACAAATGTTGTGTTTTTCCCTGTGATGATCCAAAAAAGGGGGAAAAAGTTGAGCCCCGGTTCGTTGACGTACTTTCCTATAGCCAAGGGGTCAGTGTTGTGGGGATAGCTTCGAGGTGTCTTTGCCTCGGAGTGAATGGGACATGATTTTATACATCATATACGAGCCCACAAATCCCTCCTTGGAGCAGCAGAGAAGACATAGACCATTTCGTCCGTATGTGTGTTTGCGTTTGGTTGCACAGGATTTGTCACGAAATGTTTTTTTCCAGTGGTCACCGGGGTGGGCCCGGTTTCGCCATCTCCATCAAGTCGATTCGCAAAGATGGTAACGTTGGCGGATGAAGATTACAAACACTTCCCTAGCTGACGTAGCAACAGTCTGGAAGAACGGTTCGTCTCGTCCTGTTTGGTTAGAAATCTATGTTTTGAAGTTTTTGTTCCTTTCATAACCGATTTTACGGTTGAGCTCATTTACATGGTTAAGCTTTTTATGATTAGCTGGGCGGGAATAAATCCGTTCGCTTCGCGTTAAAAATTCTGCCAGACGGGAAGGTCCCCTGCATGATGTATGAGGAGCGGGCACGTGTAAGTTGTCGGATGTGAATCTATTAATTAGAGCGTTTTTTTTTTGTAATGTGCCAGCTCTCCCTCCCGTATGATGTTAAATCATGCAAATGTTGATTAAAATTTGTTACAAAAAGGAAGGCGGCGAAAATGAGATAATAAATGACGCATTTGCACGTTATTATTCGCTGAATATTTTATTTACGGCACAAGTTTGCGAGAGCAGTGTGCCGATTTCATGTCCTGTGGCAGTATGGCAATTCATTAATCCCCTCGCATTAGTTGCTTTACATACTTTTTAGTTACTTTAAAATTTATTTCAATGGTTTTATTCACTGAAAGATGTTGTGAAAATAATTTTAATCATGTAAGCAGTTTTTCGAAAAATTGTTAAATTAGACGTGTAGTAGTTTTGTCACAGAAATAAGTCCGCTAGCATACTCTCGTCTCGTGGGACTCACAAACCGCTTATTTTCGTTGCTGGTTTGCCCACTCCCACTAAAGATAATACTGTCGATTAAATTACTTCAAAGCGGGCGCCGGTGGTTAGATCATGTTGATTTGCTAATTGTTCCCTATTGCCTAAAACCGCATACACGCGCGGCTACCGTTACATCTCTCGATAATTCCCACCAATCGTCACTCGACGTTTCGGGTCTGTAGCAACGTGCTTTTATCTTGTAACAACCCATCCCCCCCCCCCTCCCCCCCTTCATATCAACGATCTGCACCATCGAATGGTTTCACATTTCCCAACCCTCTATCACACAACGCTAGAAATGATGGTAGTTTCCATCCGTTATAAAATCAGCTTAATACGGTCTTTTGCACGATTTCCACCCACAGAACCCTATCTATTCATGAGCTTTTCCCGTCGTACCGGACGCCGCTGAAACCATACATAATGCCGATGGGGGATATGCAATGGTTCAAACGGCATCGCTACCCACCTACTGATTCCATCCACCCAAAACTCGTGCGATGGTGCAGAGGTGCTACTTGTTTAGTAATAGCTTCCGGCGCGCCCCTGAGGTGTGAGCATTTAATTAGATAGTACCGATGCTCAGGCCAATTCAAAGTGCCACCTCGCGTTTCCTTTTCGGCGCCGACGGGTGGCACAAAAACCGCCCCTGAACCGAGCCGAGGTGCGTTGTAATATGCTTTTTCGGCAAACCACATAAATTTGGCGTTGTTGTTGCGGGCAGGCCGGGCATTAAGGTTGTACTTGGGTATTAATGGTAGCAAGAGGGACAAGAGGAATTGCCTCCCTCCCCCGTGGGTAGGTCGTGGATCATGATGATAGCCTTTTGTACCATGAAACGGTTATGATGGTCGTACCGCAACACAACAGCTACCCCGCTACCGGAACTCTTTTCTACGGAATAAATCTCCTTCCGGAGGGTTTAATGTGTTTTCGAACAAAAAAGGACCCTAATCGCGATCACAATAGAGGATGCTGTGTGTTTTCGCTGGCTGAGGGCGTTTCGATAGAAATTGAAAAAGTTTTTTAGAATCAATTATAACCAAATGGTTTTATAGTGAGTTGGTTTCAGACGCAAATTGATAAGAATAAACTTATTATTACATTATCGTCTTGTGGTGCGTATGACTGATGTGTGTATGAAATATTCATTTTTTTGTGGCGGAGCGAAACCAGTTTTACTGCGGAAAAGAACGGAACGAACTTTAAAGGTTCGTAGAAACTACTTCAACCAGTTTTGTTTTGTTCATATTAACTTCATTTGTGTGCAGTTTTGTAAATTGAAAAAATGAATTTAAAATCCAGATCCATCTAGATGCCTTCCATAATAAGAATTCTGTTTGTGGTTCTTCCTCTTCTTGGGTGGCACAACAACCCCTGTGAGTCAAGGCCTAACCAGAGCACCAATGTGCTTTGGCTCTTTCTGTGACTGAGTGTACCCATCAATATCAAGATAGTCAATCCTGCGCATGGGGGAGCCTACGGTCCGAATGGGATTCAATGCATCAATTGGGCCTGATCGTATGATACAGGTCTACGACGCTACTCATGAGACCACCGAGCTGTTTGTGGTTAATATAATTTAAATAACCATAGCTCATTTTTACGTTGTATTGCATATCATATCATATATTTAAAATTTGTAGATATTTTTTAATAACTTTAGATCTAATAGCTATTAAGGCTATTAAGGCGTAAGAGAGCTAAGAACAAACTCCGAAACCGCTCACGGTCTCGCTCCGTCGTCTGCCAATCCGTTATCCTGGCCTTGACGGTGGACGCCTCAACGCCATCTTCCCACCTCAGCTTGGGCCTACCACGCCTCCTCTGTACATGTCCTTGACCATGGACGGCCTAAGGGGACTTTACGGGCTTGGTCGTTCGGGTCCATGCGTATAACATGGCCAACCCTGGAGCCTGGCGAGCTTAATCCGCTGCACAACGGAGAGATCGTTCTACAGCTCGTACAGCTCGTCGTTGTATCGGCTCCTCCATTGTCCCTCCGCAGTTATGGGGGCAACAATCCTTCAGAACATCTTCCTTTCGAATGCGGCTCAGAGGATTTCGTCAGATTTGGACAGAGTCCTTGTCTCAGAGGCATACGTGAGTACTGGAACTATATAGGCGCGATAGAGTCCCAGCTTCGTCCGTCTCGACAGGTTTTGCGAGGTGAAATTTCGCATGTTTCGAGATTCCTCCGTTCAATCTCCCGTGTCCCACAAGGCAGTAATCTTGGACCATTGTTGTTCCTGCTATACATCAATGACCTGTGCTTAGTGCTTCCAGAAGGCAATTTCTTGTTCTACGCGGATGAATCCAAAATCTTCCGTGTAATTCGGACGCCGGAAGATCATCTCCACCTCCTAGCCACCCTCTACGTGTTTGATTCCTGGTGCAAGCGCAACGTCTTAGAATTATGCATCGATAAATGCGTCACCATGACCCTCAGCCGGACATGAGCCCGCACTCTCTTGAACTATTAACTGAATGAACGCATCATTGCGAGGAAAGAGTCTGTGAAAGATTTAGGGGTAATCATCGACTCCAGGCTGTCCTTCGAGTAGTAGCATGACCACATCTTAGCAAGGTGCAGTCAACTAGTTGGATTGATCATCAGCGCGACAAGAGAGCTTCGTGACCCCCTCTGCACCGAAACGCTGTTCTGTTCGTTGGTTTCGATCGCTAATAGAGTACGCCAGCATCGTGTGGTGGCCATCCTCGACTCGGGCCTTGGCACGGCTTGAGTCCATTCAACGCAGAGCAACGCGTTTCGCCCTCCGTTCTTGGGATGGTCAGCCAGACTGTATGACCAGATGGTTGCTTCTCGGTTTGCCAGCTCTTAGCGACCGTATCCAACATGCCAGACTTTCCTTCATTGTTGGGCTCCTTAACGGGGACATCGACTGTCCAGCCCTACACTAATTGCTGGGGCTGTATGAGCCTGCCAGAGCGCTTCGGTCTCGGGCGCTGCTACACGTGCCGACTCCACGGACCTCCTTTGGGTCTCGCAACCCCTTGTTATGTATGTGCCGCCTACTCAACGCAACGGGTTAGGTGTTCGGCTTATCGACGGCGGAGCTGATAATTCGCCTAAACACCATACAAGCCTCCGTGGGGCTGACCAACGCGTCATTCATGATTTACTAAACTTAACTGTAGTGTAACTTAATTATTTCACTGTAATGTATGCCTTTTTTTACGATATTGATGGGGCCATGCGGTCAATAAACAAATAAAAAAATGCTTTCTCAAGCTATAGAATGACCGGCTGGTCGCCAGCATTCGTCAGCGCGCAGCTCGACTTCTATGCTGTTGTCGGTGCTGTCTTTTCACCCGAGATAGGTGAAATTTGGGACGACTTCGGAAGTTGCGTTCACCTATCCATACCTCACCCCTACGTAAATGGACATTTGTTAGTAAACAAATAACAAATAACGTGTAGCATGACGATAAAATAAGAGCTTTACAATGGCTCAAAACGCAACCGAAGTAGAATGATTTAATAACACTTACCGGAACGATTCAGACCCTCTCTATGATGATTGGACTTCTTGAGAAGGATTGGATTATATCAAAATGTTCAAGTGCACCAGGGATAGGGTACCCATCCGTGACTGGGAGAAGGAAATGTCTCCCAGCCATAACCGATAGTAGAAACTAGAATTTTGTACAGTGGATCCTTTTATAAAGAATTTTACCCGTTTCAGAGGCACATTCGTTACACTGACAAATCGTTATGTGGGTTCAATACAACCTTTAATCCATTTTTCAAACCAATACAAACGAATGTACTTAGAATAGAAATTACAATGCTTTAAGTGCTTAGAGTTAGAGTGCTTTAAATGCTTTATTCAAAGCGTAATGAATACTTACATCTCTTTACTTATTTCCCTTAACATTCTTCGACTGTGTAAATCAAGTCCTTTAGGAATGTGTAATTACATTATTTTCCGTCAAACTTGCAGCATTGAACCTTGTTTATCGTGTTGGGTTCTGGCGCTTAGTCGTCCCTGTTGTACGTGGGCTGCCCAATAGAATGAACACCGTAGTAAAGAACGGCAGCTTTCCAGCACCTTACACCAGCGCTGCAACGTACGCATGTACCGTATAGCACTTTTTAATTACAGCAAGCTCCTAAATGCTCCATTTTTCGTTCCGGCTGGCTATGAACCAACAGCACAGCGCACATTACCGTATAGGTAGTACAGCGAGATGATGAAATCGTACAAAGATTGTTAAATGCTTTACTACCACCACACAGCCTTTCCGTTGCCGTCAAATGGAAGCAATAAATTAGGCCGCACACCAACCAACCCCCTTGGCCCCGGTTGGTGCTGGTTCAACCGTACACGTCGAACCGAGTCCTGAAACACACCGTATTGTTTATCACCGATTCACAGGTGCACGATAATGGTTGAGGAAAAATCATAATCATCACGCATATCGCTTCCGCCCGACGCTTGAGCACGAGTGTGCTTCGGAATCCCACTGTAGTAAAAGGTCCTTACGTCCCGTGACAATCGATTACAGCATACGGTGGAAGACACACGCTTGGCAGAGCGAATACATCAAGCAAATGAGTTCTTACATTTACGGCTCGGTGTGTGCTGTGTGTGTTGTGTACAATCTTAAAGCAAGAAATAAAATTAGCGATGCTTTGTTTTGATAATTTCGACCGGAAAATGGGTGCCATTTCTGCATTGTATGTGCGTCTTTTAGGCGCACTCGGCAATCGCAAAAACTCAGCCGAAAGGTTGCCTGCCGTGTGCGAAGGGCGAAGCAATTAAGTGCTATCATCTGCGCCACAAGCTCTGGAAGGAAACGGTGCGGAAAAGGAGCCTAATGAGTTGTGCTTAAGATTACTGATTTGAAATCGGTGACAGTACCGGGGTTTCGTCTTGAGTAGTCACGTCAACCACCCCGGGCTGAGATGGTGGAACGTGATCATGCATTAAGCGGGCGTGTAAATTAATCATATTGCTGAGACTGTGTATGTGGTTCCGCTCCAGATAATCCTTACAATCTTAGGATTGATATAAAATGCTGCCTGCCCCTATAGGATGGAGGTAATCCCCTGGGGTAGAGGAACGTCATTAAAAACTTCTTTAAGGATATGTTGCTGTATGCTGTATTAGCAAATGGTGGAATGAGTGAGCTGAGAATAATTTATCCATAACATCCCCAATGCCGATAGTGTATTGTTTTGCGAGCCTGCAATATAAGGGTAAAAAAGTGTGAGAAAAGGGCTGAAGCTAGGAAAGGATCTTGTGCCTAGAAAATAATATATCTCTTTTGCTACCTTGGAACATGCCGAATGCTTTCGTCTGCAGTGAATGATTTATATGGCAATCTGCGTTCCTAACGAACGAGGAAGAACGATGTACCTTTTTGAATACAACAATGTCTTATCAAATCTGTGCTAATTTATTGTAAGCTAGGAAGTCCTTATACCCGGCATGAGAAAGGCGAGAATGATCTTTTGTCATTGGGCATTTAGCTGTCTAGATATGTTGCCATGGATTAATTTTAATTGCTTTTGATTGTGTGGGATAGGTGTTTCAGGCATTCATTATCCACGCCACAGGCATAGACAAATATGTCAGGGTTGTTTTATGATTTATTTAAATGTTATTAAGTTCATGGCAGTCGATTTATTTCAATTGCAATGTTATATCAAAAAAAATTGTTCAATCATATATTAGTGTCCTTAATCGTTAAATTTAGGTTTGCAGAATATCTTTATTATGTACTTTAATGCACTTTTATATTACCACGGCAAAATTGCCAATAATTTCATTTGATGTTTATTAAATAAAGTTCAATGGGTTCATCTGTGGCCCCTTTTCATAACATAGCGTATGCTTAGTTAAAATAGCTGCATTTTAACCTAGAGACTCTTTCAAATTACTGCAAACTGGTATAAATTTAGGAGCTAAATTACGTCACCCCTACGTAAATTGGCATTTGTTAGTAGGGCCGCTGGTGTCTGGTGCCACCATCAGTTTGGTCTTTGCCTCGTCTGCAACCCGAGGTCTTCTGCTGCTTGCTCGATCCTTTAGTAGGCTTCCGGAGGCATAGAAGAGCGGCAGACCAATGATGTCTATGTCATCAGCGTATGCCAAGATCTGGATTGACTTGTAGAAGATGGTTCCCGAAGTCTCCATCTCCGATTCACGGATGGCCCTCTCTAGCACCAGGTTGAAGAAGAGACAGGCAAGCCCATCTCCCTGGCGCAGACCCTTGGTGGTAGCAAAGGATCCTGAGAGTAATGTAATGTTGTATCCTGGCTATGCTCTCGTATGCCTTCTTGAAATCTATGAAGAGATGGAAAGTGTTCAGCTGCTGTTCTGCCATCTTCTCCAAAATTTGCCGCATGGTAACGATCTGATCAATGGTCGATTTTCCGTTCCGGAATCCTCTTTGATAGTGTCCAACTATCGATTCGACGTATGGGGCAAGTCGATCCTGTAGGATCAGGGAGGGATATTTTGTAGGCAGTATTCAACACTGTAATACCCCTGTAGTTGTTGCAGTCCAACTTATCTTTTTTACCGAAGCATTTACCTAATGTTTCCCATAAGTACGGATTTTTTAATAAAGCCTGTAGTTTCGGATGTTAAACTTTGTTTCGTAAACCTTTTTAAATTAAATTTGCTATCAAATTGAAAAGGGACAATCTCCTTTTTATCAAACCAAAATCTAATCTAATGGAATCTAATAAAACTTATTCGCAAACTCTTCTATCCGTTCGGTGATTTCCTTTGCTTGAAAAAAGTGTTACGGTCCCGGTTTTTAGGCTTTTTTGTTCTTTTATTTCACCGCCGGCACATACCTCGTTTCAGAAACCTTTTGTCATATTACTCACATAAAGGGGTAACTTAAACGACAACAATTGACTGCGTATTGTTGCCTCCCACTAAGTAGTGTAACGCACTGAATAAATAGAGTTATTACCGATAGCTGTAGCTTTACAAATTTCCAAATCTGTACGTTGAATAGAACAATATGAAACGACCCCACAACACGTACTCCTCCTACCCACGACGGTATTCTGGATACAACAGTGAAACGCACAGCAATGCCACCGGTTTTCATCGGATGGGAATACGCTCCTCTCCTCGCTTTAGCGGAACACACTGTTTCAGTAAAAAACGGTCGTTTCACTCGAATAAAAATGTACGGGACTGGTGCAGCCTTTGTTTTGCTATTTCTTCTATAAAGCGACAAACCGACACTCTTGTTGATGCCACATTATGCCACACTATGCCACACTGCCGTTTTGTGTATGTGTGCGGCTTATAGTTAGTTGTTCAGCAATTCACACTCAGTGCCGCTAGTACCGTTTTGTTGTGTTACCGTGTTCTTTCTACCTTGCTGCACTGAATCTTCATCCCTTCAGCGTGTAGTACAGCGTGCGCCGACAGGAAACCCGTGTTGTATGCTAATTAAGCGGCCGGCTGTTCTAGCGTTAATCTTTGCTATTGTTACCACCAAAGCCGACGTCGATGCTGTGCGATTTTTATCACGCTCTGTATTATCCCCTTTTTGTGGTGTCCTACTTCAGTCATCTTCACGAAAGATTTTCATGTTAATAGGTATTGTTTAATCGCATGGTTTTCTCTTTCACTTTTTTCTTTCCATTTCCGCTGTTTTCCACATTCCGCCGTCAGTCATGCGAGGAGGCAATTCTGAAGCTGAAATCGGCCGGCGCGAATCCACAGACACCGGTGTACTATGTGGTCAACCAGATACTCTATCCGCTGGTGCAGGGCTGCGAGTCAAAGGATCTGAAGATAATCAAATTTTGTCTCGGCATGATGCAGCGGCTCATCACCCAACAGGTGGTGGACCAGAAGGGCGCACGCTACATCACCGACACGCTCTGGATGCTGATGGAGAACGGCACGGAAGAGGTGAAGGTGCTGCAGAGTGTCACGCTGCTGCTCACCACCAACACGGTCGTCCACGGCGAGACGCTAGCGAAAACATTGGTGCTCTGCTTTCGGCTACACTTCACGAAAGACTCGACAACGATCAACACGGCTGGCGCGACCGTCCGGCAGCTGGTGTCGCTGGTGTTTGAGCGTGTGGTCGCCGAGGAAGCGGAAGCGGCCGCAAATCAGGACGAGCGGCGCGAGGTGAACCTGGAGGAGTTGAAGCTAGCGACGGGTGTAGCTCCAAAGGGGCTGCTGCCCTGTGCGGCGGATGCGTTCCTACTGTTCCAGGATTTGGTCCAGCTCGTCAACGCGGATCAACCCTACTGGCTGCTGGGCATGACGGAGATGACCCGCACGTTCGGGCTGGAGTTGCTCGAGTCCGTCCTGACGCAGTACACATCCGTGTTTTACAGAAATCCAGAATTTAGCTTTCTGCTGAAGGAGCGCGTCTGTGCGTTGGTCATAAAACTGTTCTCTCCCAACATCAAGTACCGCACCATTGCGCCACAGGCCGGAGTGGGCGGTGCTGGGGTGCAACCGGGCGGCGGTGCCCCACACGATAAGCCGTACTTCCCGATCAGCATGCGACTGTTGCGTGTGGTTTCCATTCTGATTCAAAAGTATCACAGTCTGCTGGTGACGGAGTGCGAAATCTTCCTGTCGCTCATCGTCAAGTTCCTCGACCCGGACAAACCGGCCTGGCAGAGATCGCTTGCACTGGAGGTGCTGCACAAGATGACCATTCAACCGGAGCTGCTCATTTCGTTCTGTCGATGCTACGATCTGAAGGACCATGCAACCAACATCTTCCAGGACATCATTAACTCGCTCGGAACGTACGTGCAGAGCTTGTTCATTAATCCGCAGCTGCTCAGTGCGTCGATTGGAACCGGTGGGGCAGGAGGTGGTGGTAGCGCTGGCAGTGGGGGTGGTGGTGGTGGTAGTGGTGTCGGTGGAGCATCTGGACAGCAGTCGCAGCTAATGGGCGGAATGCCTGTGGGGCCGGGGATATCGCCGCAACCTGGGTTCATTTTTCGCGGTGTGTTCCTGCCGCTCGTGGTCACTTTCCCGAGTGGGCAGTCCAAATCAACATTCCTAGAGATGCTGGACAAGATGGAACCACCGCCCATCCCAGACGGATATGGGATATCGGTAGCGTACGCCTGTCTGCTCGACATTGTACGTTCGATTTCGCTTTCGATACAGGGCCCGTCCCAGCTGGGGGAGGAAAATCCGACCCCGTACATGCAGCGCGTCAGCGAAGCGGACAAGGCACTCCACATTCAGCTGATACACTCGAGCTGGCTGGGGCTACTGACGGCGCTGGGTCCGCTGATTGATGCCGCGACGGACGAATCCTCGACCGAGAGCGTGCTGAAGGCGATCCAAAACTATGCGGCACTGTGCGGTCTGCTGGAGCTGCACACGCCGCGGGATGCCTTCATTACGGCGCTGTGTCGTGCCTCGCTACCGCCGCATTACGCGCTGTCGGTGCTGAACGTGAACTACCAAGGTACCGCGTTCAAAGCCCACATGCGCCTCGGTAGCCAGGACATGACGGCAGCAGGCATTGGCTATCACGGAGGTACGTACGCGGACATTGATCAGCAGCAGCAGCAGCGGCACCCAGTGGTGGCCGTTGGCACGCCGCTCCCAACGTCCTCACTACCCGTAGGTGCCCATCAGGGACCGGTTCTGCTGACCGCCAAGAACCTGCAGTGCATGCGGTCCGTGCTTCATCTGGCGCACTGTCACGGTAGCATTCTGGGCAGCTCGTGGCACATTGTATTGACCACGCTGCAGCACCTCGCCTGGATCCTGGGCCTCAAACCATCCACCGGTGGAAGCCTGCAGGCCGTCCAGAAGCCCCCGACCGACGCCAACTCCATCACCCAGGTCATGACAGATCTGCCGGTTCTGTCGACGATGCTGAGTCAGCTGTTCGAGTCTAGCCAGTATCTGGACGACGTAGCTCTGCATCACCTGATCGACGCACTGTGCAAACTGTCCCACGAGGCAATGGAGCTGGCGTACAACAATCGTGAACCGTCGCTCTTTGCCGTGGCCAAGCTGCTCGAAACGGGTCTCGTCAACTTGTCCCGCATTGAGGTGCTGTGGCGCCCGTTAACCAATCACCTGCTGGAAATCTGTCATCATCCGCACATCCGCATGCGTGAGTGGGGCGTTGAGGCGATAACGTATCTGGTGAAGGCTGCCTTGCAGTACAAGTACGAGCGGCCGTTGAAGGAAAACTTGAAGCTTCAAACGCTGCTGCTAGGACCGCTGTCGGAGCTGTCGTCTGTTCCGCACGGTGACGTGCGCCAGCGTCAGCTGGACTGTGTGCTGCTCGTCCTCAACGGGGCGGGCGAAACGCTGTCGCACGGTTGGCCGCTCGTGCTCGGTATCATCGGTGCTGTTAGCGACCATCACGGCGAGTCTTTGATTCGTATCGCGTTTCAGTGCTTGCAGCTAGTTGTAACCGATTTTCTACCGGTAATGCCCTGGCGCTGCCTGCCCCTCTGCGTCAACACGGCGGCCAAGTTTGGTTCACAAACACAGGAGCTCAACATTTCGCTGACCGCCGTTGGGTTGATGGTAAGAATATGAGAGTTTACTTGTACCCGCATCGCGCACCGCACCGAAGCTTCGTTTCCATTAAACCATTTTTGCTGTTTATTTTTTTGTGCAGTGGAATATTTCAGATTACTTCAATCAAAACCAGGAAAAACTATCGCAAACCGTTTGTGACGACATGTCGGTACTGCCGGACTTCCCCGGGACGCTGAACATGCCGCACTTTGATCGCCTTTGGATGTGTCTATACGCGCGGCTGGGAGATTTGTGTGTGGATCCGCGTCCGGCCGTTAGGAAATCCGCCGGCCAAACTCTTTTTTCCACCATTTCCGCTCACGGCGCTCTGCTGAATCCACCAACCTGGCAGGCCGTTCTGTGGCAGGTGCTGTTCCCACTGTTGGACAAGGTGCGGGCCCTGTCTAGCTGTGCCAGCAACGAGAAGGTGGACACCAGTGGTAACATTTTGATTCATCATTCGCGTAACACGGCCCAAAAGCAGTGGGCCGAAACGCAAGTCCTCACGCTATCCGGTGTTTCCAGGGTAAGCCGCACGGATTAGATCAGCTGCGAAAGAGGGGTTTTAGCGTGTATTTGGTTTTCGGACTTTTGTGAACCCCTTTTTTTCGTCATCCTCTTTCGTCATGCAGGTATTTAACACCAAGCGGGCGTTGCTGCAGATGTTGGGCGATTTCCCTCGCGCTTGGGCGCTTCTGTTGGAGTTTATCGAAAATTCGGCGCTCAGTAAAAGCAACGAAGTGTCACTGGCGGCGTTGAAATCATTCCAGGAAATCCTCTACAACCGACCCTCGGTTTCTTCCTCTAGCACAGGGGCAACGGCGCCGTCGAGCGGTGCTGATGAGCCAAGTGCGGTGCGAACATCGCCCGCGGCTGCCGAAGCCGACATTTGGAACGTTGCCTGGCGTGTGTGGTTAAATATTGGTGCCGAAAGTACGAAACCTCCTACGCTCGGGGACCTAGCAGACAAGGGCAACGGAGGAGGAGGAGGAGGAGGTGGTAACGGAAGCAACGGTGCCGGAGGCGGTGAGGATTTGTACATCCCCAGTCAAGCCTTTTTGACTGCGCTCGTCCACATCTTTCCGGCACTGTTCCAGCACATACGGGCACGCTTCAATAGCAAGGATCTGACGCAACTGTGTGCCGTGCTGATGAATGCTGTAGCCGTGCCGGTGCACAGCGATTCGACGCCTTACATTATGTCCACTATTTCGGACTCGCTCCTGACACCGTTACACGACGGTGTGCTGGACTGTATGGAACTGCTGCAGAAGGAAGCGATCCAGGCGGGCGGCGGCAGTGGCAGCGGGATAAAGAATATGATATCGGCCATTTTTAAGCAATTGTTAAGTTTCAGCAAGTTTGCCTGCTCTCCACCGAGCTTCGATCGCATTGAAACAAGGTAAAACCGATCCATTTTTCAACCGTGCTGTTTCTTCATCATGTGCTTATCTCTCCAGACCGCTGAAATCTTCGCGAAGTGGGAGCGGTGCGGGCACAAACACCGGCAACAGTAGCTCCGGCGGTCTCATTCACCCCGTTTCCTCCACCAACAACGCCAACGGTGTCGAGTGGGTTAGCATGAACTACATTCCGTTCGGCGAGAAGGCGCTCACCGTGGCGGTGAAGCTTTACCAGCAGACCGCCAACGATATGGCCGTGATAGAAGGGCAGATACTGCACGAAATTATCAAAGCGCTACATCTTCCGCTGTCGCTAAAGTACAAGTGCATGTCGTCGAGCACATGGAAGCTTGCTATCTCGAGCTTGATCAGCGTGCTGCATACCGGGCTGCCGGTTGCGCGAAAGCACCCAAAGCAGTTTGCCTCCATGTGGAAAGATTTGGCCGACACGTTGGATCAGTTTTTGTTCACGAAAAGGTATGCAATATTTTTAGCCCATGAACCAAAAAGTCTGTTACAAAGTGGTTTAACTTGTCTGACATCATTTTAAAACTTGTCAAAATCCATTTTTAATAAATTTTATATTTTTATTCCTAACAAATTTCCCCAGCGTTTGCATTGTTGAAGATCGTGGACTCGACGAACTGATACTGGACGAAACGATCGATT
Organism: Anopheles epiroticus; assembly: GCA_000349105.1. Taxonomy (NCBI): domain Eukaryota; kingdom Metazoa; phylum Arthropoda; class Insecta; order Diptera; family Culicidae; genus Anopheles; species Anopheles epiroticus. The sequence continues at coordinate 171,926 of KB671480.1, read as the reverse complement.
GCCAGGTGATCGAGCTGATACGCGATGAAATTCTCCCATACAGCCAAGAGATTCCGCAACAGTTCATCCTGGACGCGGTGGTCATCCTGAACAAGGGCTCCATCCATTCGGCAACCACCGGTAGCACCCCGTTTGCTGGCTGCGAAACTGAGCTGAAGCTTCGTGAAGAGTTTGCAAAAACGTGCTTCGAAACACTGCTACAGTTCTCGCTGCTGGACGATCGTGTCGGTACGGCCGCTGCCAGCGCGGTGGACGAAAAGGATACCAATGTGGCAAACAATAACTCAACGCTGTGCGACGGCCAGGGCGGTAAAACGTCTGAGGGAGGCATTGCGGGACAGTTGGCAATAACGGCTCTTTTGCATCGGTTTGAGGAAGTCCTAAGAAAGTTTAACGAAGACGAACGGCTAAGCGGCAAGTTTCCGTTACCGAGGTAAGCAATGAAGTAGTAAGGCGAGTGTTGGAATTACAAGAAATCATGTACAAAATTTTCTTTCGGTTTTAGGTACCGCTTGTCCGAAATATCGTTCGTCCTCAAAGCCGTCGCGACTCTTGTGATATCCATGAAGAAAGCACCACCTGCTAAAGGTACGTAACTTGATACAATTGTATACCGATTTTTATAATCCACTTTTGTTACCCATTAATCTTATTCACGCTTTAGTGGGTACTACCGCTTGGGAGCAATTGATCAGCCTTTATCCCTATCTGGTTGATTGTACGACCACCAGTTCAGCGGAAGTGTCCCGTTCGCTTCGCGAGGCGCTGTTGCAGTACTGTGATTTGTTACGACCTCCTTGCACGGTAGCTGGTGCCGATGCCAACGGTCACCCCCGGACTGGCCAACAAAACAGTGCCGGCCTAGCTGCCAACAACAATGACGTAGTGAACACAAACGGTATTAGCCACTGTTAGCTGATGTCCAGCACCTCGTCCAGTTTCTTCTTCCTCGTATGGTACGATTCTGGCGTGTTGATGAAGTTACTGGTCTAGGTCGAAATATTCTTTTGCATAGTGCGCCCAGTTCCTCGGCGACTGATTGTTGGCTAATCAGACAGATAATCGCAAGTCGGATCGCCATAAATTACGATGAAGTTAAATAGTCAAAGCGGTGACACGTTTTCAATAAACGTTGATAAAGTGAGAACAGCAGAGCAAACGTTTGTTTATGAGTAAAATAAATTACAAATTTGTTTCAAAGAAGCAGAACGAAAGCGAGGAACAGAATGCACCACATTAAGCAGATATCTATTTTTTGTTAGTATTAGCGTACATCTTCTGTGCAAAGTTCAATACATTTCGTTACTGTAGAGAGACACACTAAGAAAGGGTGTTGATCCATCTACCTGTAGATTTGCCCGTGGTATTAATTTGCAACCACTTTATCAATCAGCCCGGTTTATCAGGATATATTTTGTACTACAGTAGAAGTTATTGCACTACAATTTCATTGTGGCAATTCGTAGCATCAACGTCTTAAAGAAACAGCTAAGATTCAGTAATAAGCTTTCAAGCAGCAATACAACCACTACTCCCCATTCTCGATACTATTATCCCTTGCGCCCATTACATGCAGCCGTTGCTGCTAAGTATTTTCCATACCCAAACAATGCAAAATATACTTTACTTCCGTAGCGTGTAGCGTTAGCGTTCTCGTAGTGTTCCTGTTTAATTCGTTTGCCCAGTTAGGCCATAAACACACACACACAAGTTGCACTCACATTCTCTTCTATGAAACCAATATTTCCCATAATACGTCATTAAAATAGCATCGTGCCATCTTTCACAGATGCGGATGCATTTTAAATCGCGTTTTTCCAACGTTCCTTGTTCCGTGTTCCAAGTTAGCACTATTAGCATAGTTAGCGGCATTTCTACGTTTCTTCAAGCTGCATAGTACGGTAAAGGAAAGAAAGAAATAAAAACACACATTATAAGCATGATTCATCGTGAGTTGAATTCGTTCACTATTGTTTATTTTAAAAGGACAATTTTACAACATTCGCATACGCATAGTAAAAAAAAGATTGTGAGAAAATACGGAAAATGTGCAAAACTGTACCGGGGGTAACTAAAGAAAAGAAAGGCTGCAATAAATGGTAGGGAGTGGCAAGCGCAAAACCCTCGGACCTTACCTAATGCCTGTTATTTGACCCACACTTATGTAGTTGTTAACAAACGAAAAAGAACACACACAAAATAAAGCAAACAAATCTTAAATGGTTGTGTTGATTGAAAAAGGAATAAAAGGATAAAATAGAATTTCACTCGCGACGATAGAGAAGCACCCTACAAACTGCGCAGAATGTAATGTAAATTTACAACAGTTGTGCATTGTATCGGAATTTTAAGCCCTACAGCGTGGTAATGCCGATTAGTCAAAGGATTACTGAAAACAATCCGTTCGCAATCCCCCCCCTCCTCCTACCCCATGTTCTCATATTCTCACATAGCTTCTCGTAGTGATTTAAAAACCATCCATGAAGCTTTAAAAATAACAAACGGTAGCAAAACCGAATACAGGTGCGAGGTGTTTTTTTTTTCGGACGATGGGTGCACGACATTTAAAGTCAGCCAAGCGCTGTACTCAAGTTTTAGCAGAACAGTCAGACAAAACTATTAAAAAGATGGGAGTGTACGTACGGTACGTGGGTGTTACTAATCGCTGCAAATCGTATTGAGGAGTTTTAACGAATTTACATTGAAAGGCATCCAGGATACAAAATAAAAGTTTATTAGAGAGAACTGAATGGGATATTTCATATTGCAAAAAAGAGTTCTTACGATGACATTTGATTCATTTACTTGTGTATATTTTAAAACATTTATTCTAACAATTTTTAGAATTGAAAATCATGTGTTTATTATTTTACATTTGCTGCTATTAACTTTTTACACGTTTCTGACACATTTTACCTACATCCTGACATTATACCACCTAGTCCTTCTAAACACTAATAGAACTAATTTCTTTAACGGTTTTACCTTTTTATTCCGTTTTTTTTTTGTTTGCAAGATATCTTTGTTTTTACACTTGCTTCGTGACATTTTGTCACAATTTTGAGGAATAATGAATCCGTTAAGGGTCGTTACTATGGAAATAAAACGATTAATGGCGGTTAATGGCTGTCTACTTGGAACGTTACTATACTTGGGTATACTTTACTCAACTAGCTTGCATCAGGAAATTGGCACAAACTGAACTAACTGTTAATGTTTAAAAAATGCATTTTACTGAGAAACGAAAAAGAAATAACTTTATAGAAGCCTTTATTTAGACATTTTTTTTGCGCATCATGACCCTTCAAGTTAAGGAAAATCTTCTCTCTAATCATGTTCTATATGTGCAACAATTTGATAAAATGGTGAAGGCAAACCTTTTTACTGCACTTAAACCAAATATACGTTCGACACAGATTTTGCATAAGCCGAATGCAACCTTAATCATTTGCGCAAGTTGTGTCTACGCACTGAGATCTATAGGTGTAAGTCAGTAAAAGTAGATGAAAATTAGTAAAATAATTGTTTCGACAATATTACAGTGGACCCTCGTATAACTAGTATAATCCGTTTGAATGATTCCTTCGTTGTAATGAGAACCTCTTCCATATAACGTGAATGGTGAAATAATTGTCTCCAAATTTAACAAAGTATCTTACTAAGCTGTATCCTAAAAAAAATCCAACGCATCTCAGTGAAACTTGAGTACTGAGGTTATAAAAAGGTGGACTTCGTTGGATTGATGTATAATGCAGATAGGCAAAAGTAGTGTAAGAAAGACGATTATTTATGATGTGCAATTTCGCGGTTTTCGTAAACTCTTGAGATTTGGGTTTCCTCCTATCACTACTTGCAAGTTTAATTGGTGGTTCCTTTATCATAGGAGCTAGAACTGTTATTATAGCTGTGACATCGTCGCTCTACTAGCTTTACCATGACGTTGACGTTTGAAATTTTCGGACTCCACAGTTCAACCTTTCGGATGTTTTCAACGTACTACAACCACTGCTTTCGTTACCTTTTCAAAACATTTATAAACGTATCCCGCGGTACATTAATGTTGGCAATCGAGCGCATTTTCTTCTTTCCCTCCGATTGCTGCTTAAGCAGTTTCATTCGTCTGGTAACATCTCCTCCATACTGTGAAGAAAGAAATCATGTAAAGTTCTCAATAGAGCATTCGCAGGCACAAGCACTGTACGAAACTTACCAACTTCGCGGTCACATCCTTCCGATAGGCTTTTATGGTCTCACGCGCCAACACTTTGCCACCGACCACCGCCTGTATAGCGATCTGCACCATCTGCCGTGGGATCAGCTCCTTCAGCTTGAGCACCAAATCTCTCGCATGATTTTGTGCCTTGCTGGTGTGCGTAATGGTGCACAGTTCCTCCACCAGCTGCCCGTTCAGCAGTACATCCATCCGAACGATGCTGGTCTCAACGTACCCGTGATCTTCGTAATCGAAGCTGGCATACCCAGAGCTTACCGATTTCAACTGATCGTGAAAGTCCAGCACGATCTCGTTCAGCGGCATCAGGTACGTGGTCATGATGCGTTCGTTATCGATGTTGATGGACGTTTTCTGTACCGCCCGTCGCTCGACGCACAGCCCAATGATGGCCCCGACACACTCGGTCGGAGCAATGATCGTACCCAGCACGTACGGTTCGTAATACTCTTCCACCATCGTTCGATCGGGAAGCAGGGCCGGATTGCTGATGTACACAATTTCGTTGCCACCGTGGGCCGCAACCGCTTTGGCACCTTTCAGTTTGATTTTGTACGTTACCGAGGGTGCCGTTAGTACGGGTTCCGCGTCGTACTCTTGCTGCAACCGTTGGCTGAACACATCTAAATGCAAGAGGCCTAGAAAACCGAGCCGCCAACCTTGTCCCAGTGCTGGGCTCGAATCTGGCGCAACGGTAACGGCGGAATCATTCAGCACCAGCTTCTCGATCGCACTCTTCAGCACGGGATGTTGCGTCTGATCGGGAGGATAAACGCCAGCAAATACCATCGGCTGCTGGGGCTTGAAGCCTGGCAAGGGGACGCATGATCTGTTCCTCTTCAGAAACAATGTGTCTCCGATCTGTGACTCTTTGCTGGTTCGCATATTACACCCAAGCAGACCCACCTGGCCCGCCACCAGTCGATCCACTTTACGTTCATCAGGCCGCAGTAGTGCTAGACTTTTCACCTCGTACGCTTTGCCCGTGTGGCAGGAAGCAATTTCCTGACCAGTGCGTACTTCACCGTCCCTTACGTAGATAAGATTTAACGCACCTCGGTACTTGTCGAACCAGCTGTCGAATATCAGTGCCCGAAAGTCAGCGTCACGGTTCGCTGCCGGAGCAGGCAAACGGTTTACAATGCTGGCCAGTACCTCGTCGCACCCGGTACCCAATTTGGCCGACACTTTCAGCACCTCGTCCGGGTCGATGTCGAAAAGCGTCAACAACTCGTTACAAACCGCCTCCGGTCGAGCGTTCTTAAGATCGATCTTGTTCAGCACCGGCACAATGACGAGCTGTTTCGATCGTGCCAGATGGTAGTTGGCCACTGTTTGCGCTTGCACACCTTGATTGGCGTCCACTAGCAGTATAACACCGTTGCAGGCGGCCAACGAGCGAGACACTTCGTTCGAGAAATCCACATGCCCCGGTGTGTCGATCAGGTTCAGCAGATAGTAATCGCCCGCATGCCGGTAGATAAGGGAGGCAGTCTGGGCCTTCACCGTAATGCCACGCTCCTTTTCCACCTGCAGGCTGTCCAGCACTTGCTTATTGCCCGCATGTTTCGCTATAGTGCCGGTCATCTCTAGCAATCGATCGGCCAGTGTACTCTTGCCATGGTCGACGTGGGCAATGATGCTGAAGTTGCGTATCCGTGACACCGGTATCTCATCGTACTCAATATCGTCGGACAGTCGGTAAGGTGTGGTGTGAAGACAATGGTGCTGAACACTGGCAACGAACTTTTTTCTACAAAAGATTAGGAAAATGCTCCAGCCTGTGTGATTCTGTTTTCTGTTTTGTTTTATGGTCGTGTTCCTGTTCTTACCGGCAATTGACTCTATAAAGAGCATAGAGCGAACGAAACTTTGTTAAACCCATCGCTGCTGCATACTGGCTTTACAATAGTAAGGTGAAACAGTTATTAAATTATCTATTTACAGTGGAAGTTACACAATCTGCGGCGGCGGTAAAAAACGTAAATATTTCTAAGAAACAGATGTCAAAATCACATGGCAATAATAACAACAACACGGCGTTGCGATAAGCGCTGACAGTAGAGCACAAAGTAGGCGGCGAAACTGTCGTGACAGCCAGACTGAACCACTACAGAACTGAAATGAAATTTACACAAATTGATTTGTTAAAAATATTCCACCGCTTTTGATAGTACCAGGTAATTAGAATCACTTTTACTGTAATTCATAATTTCAGCGTGGCACATTCTTGTTCGTCGACTGATTTGGCTGCCAGGTCTCGGTTGTGCACCTGTTTTCTGTGATTTTGAAACCAACATTATTGGCTGGTACTGGGTAGTGTCCGTAGAAAAACGCATCTACTATATGTCATACCCGTATCTCTTATCCAGTTCCGATTTGTAGCCAATTTTTTCACGAAGGTTAAAGTAATATAAACATACACATAAACCATAAATATTATTTTCATATTTGGACAGCGACATGCAGGCGTCTGGTTCCGTCCACTGAAATAAATGCTCCATAGAGACTTATTTGCTTTTTGCACCCAAATTGTTTTCAATGCAATCCTTTGCGTGTTTGCCAAGATCTGGGATGGCTTGTTGAAAAAGGTTCCCGAAGTCTTTAACTCCGATCTTACTTGCCAATAAAAGGTCCTGTGAGTTGTCTATTCATCTTAACTTGGTATTTGGTACTATATTTCATCTGTCATTGAATACTTTAATGTCTCTTTTGTAGAGACATTTAACATTTTTCCTTTTTTGTGTTGCGAAAAGATGATATCAAGGTTCCTTTTTTAACCAATTCAGTAGTGGTTCTGCATCGATGGTGGTGGAGTCTGTCGCTTTTAACTGATTAAAATCTAGATCTTAAACCTCGTTGCGATAACCGGTAACCCTAGGTATAAGTTATTCTGGTATGAACTTAATTATATCCATTAGCAAAAAGGTACTTTCGATGGAATGATAACAATCAAAAAGTCAGATTTGCTGTCAGTGTTTTTCATTTATTCATAGTGTTCACATCATCATCATCATCATCATGCTGCTGCTGTTTGCTTTCATTTTTCTTGCAAATAATCCGTGTCCGCGTCAAGCGGCAATGTTCTCGGTTAGCCGTTTCTGGTTGCACAAACCAGGGACATACTATCAGAACGGAGAGCGTTCCGGGAGGCTGATTGGCTGTCTGTTCTGACCTTTGAATGTAATTTCAAAATTAGTTCAATTTTTGAATCTTTAAATAGAAGCTGCACCCGACAGTGCGGATGTACGTATATGGTTGGCCGGGTCTAGGTAAAACAAATGACGAAAGAAAATTTAAAAAATATTTTAAAAACGATTCGAAACAAACACCCATGTACAGACGGATCGACTGGACAGGACAGTTGTTAGTATCTTCTTAACGTCCTTAAACCTCCACAACACGGTGTTCCGTTCGTTTTCACACATTATAAGCCTCACTTTTGTAAAAGTTGTAGATGCAGTCAGATAGAGGTTCGGAACTAACCTAACGCATTTTTGGTTGCCATCAGTAGTAGGCTTGCTTGCAAATTCACTATACTGCCATAACACCGCTTTGCTGCTAGCGAAAAGTATTTTGCTTATTGAGTATGATCCTTATCGTCTACATCGCTTTTTCGCTTGTTCTGTTTGTTATATGTTTTATGATCGATCGTACGGTGTTTTGTGTTGGAAACATTGAACATTACACATTAAGGATCTCTGCGCATCCGCGAAACATTGTCTCTCTAGACAACTGCTTGCCACAAACTATGATGATCAACTGCTTGCCACAAACTATGATGATGCACGACAAGGGAAAGGGATGACGGTAAGGAAACGGTTAACCAACATGAGATGAAACGGTTTTTCGATCGATCGACGTTCACAACGAACAGCGAGAGATGAGTTATGCTTGAATCCTGTATACACTCTACTTGTGTGCATCACCGCCATCATCTTCCACCTTGCGTTTCTTTGTCCGTTCCACCTAGCTCTGGTCCATCGACGAATCCCGACCATCGAGGTTGTTGTTCGACTGGCCGGATGAGTCCTTCTGTACCGACTCGAGCAGTGGCTGTAGCTCGGACGAGCTGCGGATCAGGATCAAAAACTCCGCCAGGTATATGTTTTTGTCTGCAGGACAATGCGCGATTAACAAGACGGTTCGGGGCTCAGTTAGAGCTCTAATTGTAGCAAGACGTGTACTTACCAGCCTTGGGAATTTGCAGCAATGCAGCAACGGCGCGTAGAGCGGACCGTTTCAGTTCATCCTGCTTTTCGTATTCTTGCTTTACTGAGTTTGCCTTCACTTTCAGCGTGCAAGTCGCTCGCAGTGGCTCCACGAACTGATCGAGCTCTGAAAAGAAATAAGAATACAAAAGGACATTCAATTCATTGTAAAGCTTTGTTATAGTCACCGGAAACCTACTCTGTAGAACGGCATTCGGGCAAAGCGCTGCTAGCCGTGCCGTCATGAGATAGGTGAGCATCTTGATATCGTAATGATCGCGAAGTCCCGCCTGCACGTGCTCGAGGAATTGCATAATGTCTACGCGATCGAGACCCTGCTCCAGCAGCGTGTACATACACTCGAATGCCGCTTTCCGGATGTCGAGCCCATCGTCCACGGTGTGCTTGAACGGGCCCATCTCCACTTCACGGATCAGCTCCTTCTTCACCTTCGTCTCCGAGTACAGCTGGGGCAGCAGTTCGGGCAGCAGATCGCGTACCAAGCTCGGTTTGTTGTGTACAGCCGAGTTGAAAGCGACCAGCGCTACGCGTCGCACCGACGGTTCCGGATCCTGCAGAGCAAACAGAAACTGGCCGATACATTGCCGCAGCAACGGATCGATCGGCTGTGGCTGATCGGATATGGTGAACTTGATCGCCGACACGACGGCCGTACGCATGAGGGCGCTTTCACTTTGCAGTGCCATCTGGAGGCGGGGCAGTAGCTCTTCCGGATTCACCAGCACCAGCTTGCCGAGACATTCGGCAACCACGTTGCGTGAACCTTCCTCCGAACACTCGCAGTGCTTGAACAACTGTGTCCAGATTGATGGAACGGACGGCAGCAACTGCTCCAACCCTGCCTTGCTGGTGGACAGTGACGAAATGACTTCCTTCAACGAATGTAGCAACAGATATTGACGCTTCGGTTGAGCCTCGATTTCGTTCAATATGAAGGGCAGATAGTGATTGAGATTGCCGACAGCGATCGCACCGAGCGCATGGCTAGCTGCGCCCTTCACGTCTTCGGACGAGGCGGAGAAGCAGTTCAGGATCGTTTGTGCCAGTGTGTCGATCGTGTGCAGGTTGCTGGAAAAAGAAAGCATCGATAGTTGTCAAGCCATTCCCTCTTTCCTGTCGCTCTCAGCTACTTACAAATGACGCCCAATCTCTCCAATCGTCAGTAGGTAAAACATGAGGTGCGAATCGTTGCGTCGGTTTTGAATTTCGCGCAAAAACTCGCCCGCTACTGTAAGGGCCTCGTTCGGCACCTGCAGCGTTAGGGCGGCAATACACTTTGCCAGCGAATGGTACGCCTGTTTGTGCAGTGGACTGCCTCCGTTCTGCTGATGATTGTAGACGGGATTCATCAGCATGCCCAACAGATGGCGATAGCTCAGTCCCGGCAGTTGCGCTTGTACCAGCGCCTGGAACAGCTTCAGTGTACAGTTCAGAGCCGTACCTTGCAGTAGTGGCGAGCGCACCAGCGTCATCACTTCCTGTAAAATCTGCTCGTGCACTCCCACCAGTGCCTGCGGTTGTTTGCGGGCCACGGAGGTAAGCAGCACAAGTGAAAGCTGCGCCACATGCAGATCCGATTCGCTCAGCAACGGTGGCACTTCACCTACGGCACCGCGCAGCAGCTTCGCGTCCAGGAATTGGCTGTAGTGCGTCACGAGCGTGTCCAGCAGTGTGAGCGAATTGAGCTTAAGCGCACGTTGATTTTTGCGCAGGAATGACCCAAGCACCGGTATAACCTCGCCAATGATCGGGCTGAGGTTGACGCACAACGGAGACGCAGCGATCATCGTGAGCGCTTTAACCGAGCTCAACCGCGTCACCTCATTGCGCAAACGCTCCATAAACAGTGGTAGGCAGGTGACCAGCTCGGGCTGTAGCACATCGCCCATGTTGGCAATGATCTGACCCATACAGGCGATCGCTCGTTCCTTTACCTCCTGATCGACCTCGGGTGAACGAAGCTTCTGCAGCGTGCTCGTGTACAACTGACTAACGTACGGCGTAAAGTCAAAGTTAGTCTGCACGTCGAGCGGTCGGATCACCTTAACCAGCTGCTGCAGTACCAGCAACGCTTCGGTGGCTATTTTATAGAACGGATCAAACACCGCGTTCACGACGAGCGGGACGAGCAGCTGTATGTGCGCATGAAACACCTGTGGATTGTGTCCGACTAGCATGCAGTACACGAAACCAAGGGCATCGATTTTCATGTTGGAGGTTGAGTTTTTGTCATTCAGCGAGTAGTGGATGCCGCTCATCAGCTGATCGATATGGTTCGAGAGTGCGCCGGGTAGGGCGTTCAACAGTTCGCGCAAGAGTAAGAAACAATCCTGACGGGTTTTAACCGACTTTTCGCGCATCAGGGGCTGTACCGCTTTCACGATCGTTGGTACCTGATCCGTCAGCATGCTGATTGGGCCAGGAATTTGCTCCATCGAGTCGGGATCGTGCCCGATATCGTCGCCCATGGGTCGGGTGGACTTGAGCAGCGCAATGTACGCGTGGAATATATCGGACTTGACGTTTTCTTCGCGCTCTGTAAACGTAAAAAGAACGGAATTAAAAAAGTGGAATTATGAAGAACTCCAAGTGCTACATAAATTGAACTGCAATTTACCTTTAAAGCGAGCGATTAGAGCCGGAGAGAGCGTTTTGTAGAATTCCTCCAATAGCTCGTGGCGGGTCGAGATGACCGACTCCAAACATTTGGCTGCCGATCGGCGTACCTTCCAGCTCATATCATCATCATCACTGTACTCTTCACTGTCTATTTCCTCATCGTCTTCCATCTCCATCGAGGTGCCACCATCGCCATCATCCGCCTCATAGTTGTAGTTTGGATCGTACGTGATGTACTTTAGACAGAGATCCACAATCTAAAGCAAATTCAATAGTCGTTAGTTAAAGTTAGTTAAAACGACGCTTGCGAATTGGAAATGCATGCCCCACATACCGTCGGAATATGTGGCATGATGGCTTCCGGACAGCGCTGCACAAACGCTTCACACGCCTGCAGACAAAACTCACGCAGCTCATCGTCATCCCGCAAGCTATACTGATTGAGCAGGAACATCACCCGCTCGATGTGGTTGCAAAGCCGATGGCCCGCTTGCCGACAGATCGCAGCCAAACACTGGATGTACGTTCGAATCGTGCCCGGATTTTGCGGCTTCTCCAACCCATCCAGCAAGTGTTCGATCACCTTATTGTACGCATTGTTATTGCAGGTGGTCAACAGGTGGGAGAGGGCAACGATCGTACGCTTCCGCACTGCCTGCCTGGCGGAGCCGAGCTGCGGAACGAGTGCCTTCAGGATGAGCTCGTGGAACGGCACTAGCAGATCGCCGAAACGCGACAGCAGATCCGACAGTATGTCCAACGCTTCGAGCTGCACCGAAACATCCTCCTTTTCGATCGCCACACTCAGTTTGCCGGTGATGCGCTGGCAAACGTTCGGCACCAGCGAATTGGACGACTGGGGCAGCTCCGATATGACCGTCTTCAGCCCGATGCTGGAAATGTCACGCAGCTGTTCGTTGTTCGACACCATATTGGCGCACAGCAGATCCACAATCGTTTCCACCTGGTTTTCCTTGACTTTGTTTACCAGCGGACCGAGACTGAAAAGTGTAAGATAGAACCATTTGCATAAAAAATGGCATGAAAATGGTAACAAAAATTAAAATAATTCAGTCATTCCCGAACTGTTGCAGGTCGTTGCCACCGCCCGGGGCAGAAGGTATCGCGAATCGGGTTTGTTTTGATGATTTGCAAATACAAACACGGTCGGCGAAACATAACCTCAACCTCAGTTGGCGAAACGACGCTGAAAAGTTTAGCACGTACCACTTTACGGCAAGATTCTGCACTTCACCGTTCTTATCCTCCAGCAGGCGAAGCACCATACGGACGACCTTCTTCTCCGACTCATCGTCCAGCTTGATGCTGTCCTTCTGTAGCTCCGTCATCAGATCGTTGGTGGCCATAAAGCGAAAGTCCTTATCATTGGACGTCATCTGGCAGCAGTGGAACCGGCACGGCAGACGTGGTGGTGGTGGCACATTCATGGAAAGTATGGGAGAAAAATATTCCGTCATGAGAAAAGGACCGCAAGCAGCTTGCTACGATAAATTCAAGGTGTCGGTTATTGTACATGCAGTGTGTAGATTAGTTACATGACCCAAGAATAATTTTCATTGGATCAATATTTTCGCTGTAGTAGGCTTTGCTAGCCTAATCGGGGTGCTCCAACTCTGTCAATGTTTTTGCCAACAAAAAATAGCACACGGAACAGTGTATTTGCTTCGAATGTTTCTCGTCTTCCGCTTTCGTCGACCAAGATACACCCGAGCCAAAAGTTCTCGGGATGGCACACACGAATCCGCTACTCATGATTGTGGGGCGGCAGAAGGAGCCGAAGGTGAACGATAGAGTAAGGTAGGTAGTTTTTTCTTAGTAGGAAACCACTTTTTTGGGTAATGTGGAGAATGTAAATATTCACCTTCTCCAGCAGATTAGCTATCTGATACGACGCCATTCTGACGAGCTTCTGGTTCTTCTGGTTCTGCTAAGAAACCAACAGGAAACACTGTTGTTGATCGACTACCGATAAAACACACGCAACGTAAAACACGATGACACTTTGGAGTGAGAAGATGCGATGATTCGTTGGTATCGCGTTCTATTCGTTTCCACCAATAATAGTCCTTTCTACAGAAAAACACAATTCTTTCGCCACAAGCACGCGTGACAATTTGCACCCACGGGGCAGAGGTTTCGATTTGTTGCACACCGCGCGTATAGCAAAGTTCTGCTACCCGAATTTCCGAAATCAATGTGACACACGGAAAGGGAGAAAAGCGCAGAACACGAACACGGCTCACCACTGCTTCGGCAAATCGTGGCCTGCGTGCGATTGTCCGAAAAGTGAACTTGTGAATTGATGGGGCTAGCTAGTTTCGTGATTAACGAGGTTTCACGCACGGCGATGGCGAGTCTGAGAAAAAGACGGCGATTCTCTGTGATTTTCGTCTGCACTTGCTGATATTGCTGATTTTCATTCAATCAGTCACACGCTCGCACACACACACGTACACAGGCTCACGTCAAATGCACGCATACGAACGGGTACACGCATACATACATCCGTATGTCTTGTCGTGACAAGGTGCGAGCGATTAGGGAGCGCTCTGTATACCATTGAACAAGACATGAGAGACGGACAAATGTGTAGAACGGAGAAGGTTGAAAATTTATTTCATTATAAATTACAGGGTTTTTCAGTTGTTATCG